>JAIUCV010000007.1:27504461-27686694 GCA_026724425.1 Erythrophleum ivorense
GACAGAAGCAAATAGCCAACCAACGTTATAAGAACTTTGACCTGCTACTTAGATAATGCGCCTAACCATAAACCAACCCACACAACGACACACTTGGGTCGAAGCATGAATTAGAGGCTTTTGCAAACTTGAATCACCAACCTAAAGATAGGTTGACAAGACAAAGATTTCATCGGAGCAAAGAAAAGATAATATTCTCACAATTAGAGAAACGTTCAAAATAATTCTGTTACTTCCAATCTGATCTCAAATGGAGGCAGAATACATGTATTTATAGTGCAACTCAAATCTACTTGTTGTAGGAAAAGTAGGAAACTAACTACATATCCTAGTTGAAAGACCTAAAAAAATAGGAATACAAAATCAAATCTTTTTAAAAATAAAAAAGAAAAGGTAATCTGCCTAATTAATTCTAATTTTCATCCAAATACATAAAGCTTCTAGAAATCAGCATATTAAGCCCATAATATTATTATTTAGACCCAAATGAGTCAATCTATATATGGTTCTTGGTCTAAACTTTTTAATTTGCAACATTCTAACCCAAATTAGCTCTCGTAGCTCCACCTTTAGCCCAAATAATGTTGAGGACATTTTGATTAATACTTGAATAAAATTTATCAAAACTTTACTTAGTTTAAATCTCTTGAACGAGTCTACTCAATGTTTCTTTAAGTTTTTTAGCATTCGCCCTTGTAATAGGTCCAATTGGAAGGTGCAAAGGATCATTTAAAGATTTTGAATTAGCATCTTCATGTACTTGCTTCATATCATCCTCCCCTTCTTGAAAAGGAGTCATCCTCGACTCTTCAAAATCCGCACCAAAATAAAGAGAAAGGTCAGAAACATTGAAAGTGGCACTTATGCCATACTCACCTGGTAAATCAATCTTATAAGCATGATCATTGATTTTCTCTAATACTTGGAAAGTTCCATCTCCTCAAGGCATAAGCTTAGACTTTCTTTTATCAGAAAATTCTTTTCTAAGGTGCAACCAAACTAAGTCTCTTGGTTCAAATACTATCTTCTTATGTCCCTTGTTAGCACGATTTACATATTGTTGAGTCATCCTCTCAATATTTTGCTTACCCTTTCATGGATTTTCCTAACAAACTCAGCACGCTTTTTCCCATCCATATTGACTCTTTCCTATAAAGGCAAAGGAGTTAAGTCAATGGGTGTGAGAAGGTTAAAACCATATACAATCTCAAAGGGCGAATATTTTATAGTAGAATGAATGGCCCTGTTGTAAGCAAATTCAACATGCGGTAGACACTTTTCCCAATTCTTCAAGTTCTTCTTAACAATTATCCATAACAAAGAAGAAAGTGTCATATTCACAACTTTAGTTTGCCCATCAGTCTGTGGGTGGCAAGTAGTAGAAAATAGCAATTTAGTTCCTACCTTGCTCTACAAAGTCTTCCAAAAATAACTTAGGAACTTAGTATCTCGATCCGATACTATAGTTCTTGGCATCCCATAAATCCGTACAATTTCTTGAAAGAACAAATTGGCAATATTAGAAGCATCATCAACCTTATGACATGTAATGAAGTGTGCCATTTTAGAAAACCCATCTACCACAACAAAAATGGAGTCCCTCCCCTTTTTAGACCTAGGTAATCCCACAATAAAGTCTATGAAAATATCTTCCCAAGGTATACTAGGAATAGAGAGGGGAGTATACATTCTATGGAGATTTATTTTAGTTTTAGCTTTATGACACACAATACATTTACCTACAAATTTTTCAACATCCCTACGCATCCTAGGCCAAGAAAAATGTTCATTTAAGACTTCAAATGTTTTAGCGATGCCAAAATGTCCTATTAAACCAGCTGAATGCACTTCCTTCACAAATAACATACGTATAGAACAATTAGGAATGCAAAGCTTATTAACACAAAATAAGAATCTATCATGCAAGTAAAATTTATCCCAACCAAGTCCAGGTTTGCAATAGCTAAAAGCTTCACCAAAGTCAACGCCATTAGTATATAATTCTTTGATAAACTCAAAACCAAGAATTTTAGAGTCTAACATGGAAAGAAGAACATACCTATGTGAAAGTGCATCTACAGCAATATTCTCCTTAACTTTCTTATGCTTAATGACATATGGGAAAGATTCAATGAATTCAACCCACTTAGCATGTCTTCAATTTAATTTGTTTTAGCTCTTAATATGTTTGAGAGCCTCATGATTAGAATGTAAGACAAATTCCCTAGGCCATAAATAATGATGCCAAGTTTCCAATACTCTAACTAAGGCATATAGCTCCTTATCATATGTAGGATAGTTAAGAGAAGGACCACTTAGCTTTTCACAAAATATGCAAATGGACTTACTTTTTTGTATAAGTACACCTCCTATACTAATTCCACTTGCATCACATTCTATCTCAAAAATATTACCAAAGTCTGGAAGTGCAAGTAAAGGTGCTTAGGTGAGCTTCTCCTTGAGAGTTTGGAAGGTTTTCTCTTGAGCTTCTCCCCATTTGAATGGAGCATTTTTCTTTGTTAACTTGTTCAATGGGGCTACTAATATGCTAAAGTCCTTCACAAACCTTTTATAAAAGCTTGCAAGTCTATGAAAGCTCCTCATATGTCCGATCGTAGTAGGAGTTAGCCAATCTCGAATGGCTTTGAACTTTTCTCCATCCATCTCAATCCCCTTGGAACTCACAACAAAACTAAGAAAAATAACTCTATTAGTGCAAAAATCACATTTCTTTAAATTGCCAAACAATTTTTCTTTTCTTAGAACATCTAGGACTTGTCTTAAGTGATTTACATACTCATACAAAGTTCTACTATATACAAGAATATCATCAAAGTAAACTACCACAAACTTGCCTATGAAAGCACGTAAGACATGATTCATTAACCTCATAAATGTGCTAGGTGCATTAGTGAGACCAAAAGGCATAACTAACCATTCATAAAGTCCATGTTTAGTCTTAAATGTAGTTTTCCATTCAGCTTCTTCTTTCATTCTAAAATGATGGTAGCCCCTTTTTAAATCAATTTTAGAGAAAATAGTGGAGCCATTTAATTCATCAAGCATATCATCTAACCTAAGGATAGGATGACGATATCTCATAGTTATATTATTGATGGCTCTACAATCAGCACACATCTTCCATGTACCATCCTTCTTAGGGACAAGCAGCACCGATACCGCACACGGGCTTAAGCTCTCCCTTACATATCCTTTATCTAAAAGCTCTTACACTTGTCTTTGAATTTCCTTAGTCTCTTCAAAGTTGGTATGGTATGCTGGGCAGTTTGGTAGAAGTGCTCCAAGTATAAAATTAATTTGATGTTCTATCCCTCTAATTGGTGGTAATTCGGGTGGTATTTCTTCAGAAAAGACATCTTCATATTCCTGCAATAGAGACTTAACAAAACTAGGCAAAGTAGAGGTTAAATAGTTAGTGTTTAACATAGCTTCTTTGTAGATAAATACTATGAGGTTTTGTTGAGAAAACAAAGCTTGCTTGATTTCACTCCTTCTTGCCATTAATAAACTTTTCTCTCCTTCTCTCTTATTTTCTTTCTTGCCTTTAGATTTTTTTTTTCTCTCTCTCCTCTTGGCTTACTCTCTTTTCCTCTCCCGTTTGCATTGTCTTCCTTTTTAGACACCTTTATATTCTCACTTTCTCTTTTCTTTTTCCTCTTGATTTGATCTTTTAATATTTGTTTCAATGACATAGAAAGGAGGGTTATAGGTTCCCCTCTAAGTACAAAAGAGTAGTGGTTTAGAAAACCATCATGTGTAACATACCTATCATATTGCCAAGGCCTACCTAATAAAAGATGGCATGCTTTCATTAGTACAACATCACATAGTACTTTATCTTTATACTTACTAATAAAAAATATTACCTTTACTTATTTTGTTGCCCTTAGCTCTCTACATTCATTAAGTCATTGAAGCTTGTATGCTCGTTGATGCTTGAAGGTAGATAAATTCAACTTCTCTACTAGCTTAATGCTTACCACATTGCAGCAACTTTCTCCATCTATATTACACCACATATTTTTCCTTGAATTTGACAGTGAGTATGAAACAAGTTCTCTCTTTGTTCATTTTCTTCTACTATCATCTGGACACTAAGGGCTTTCCTAGTCACAAGGACTTCTCCTTCTTTTGCATATTCTCTATCTTCATTCTCTATGAATAGATCTTTTTCTTCTTCTTCTTCAGTTGTTTCTCCTTCAGTTTCCCACTCACCAAGGTTATTGATAGTCATGGTTTGCTTATTAGGACATTCACTAGAGATATGTCTTCTCCCTTGACACTTGAAGCATCGTATGTCTCAGTTTCTAGAAGAACTAGGACCACTTTGAACCTTTTTGGGTGGGACAGCTAACTTTTCTTCTTTCTTAGTCTCATTCTCCTTAGAATTTGAAGAAGAGGGAATATCATTCTGAGTTTTTCTTCCATGTGTTGAAAGAACTTGAATTAGAGTTCTTCTTTACAAAATTCTTTCTCTTCAGTTATCTCTCCATCTTGGTAGCTTGATAGACTAAGTCATTAATCTCCACATAATGGTACATTTCCACAATATCAACTATGTCACAATTGAACCCATCTAAGAAACGAGCTATTGTTGCTTCTAGATCCTCCTCTACATTAACTCTAATCATAGCTATTTGCATTTTCTTGTAGTACTCATCCACACTTTTGGATCCTTGAGTGAGGCGTTGAAACTTATTATGAAGTTTCCTTTGAAAATAGAATGGATTGAATCGCCTCTTCACTATAGCCTTCATCTTTTCCCAAGTTGAGATAGGTTGCTCTCCATATCTAATCCGCTCCTTTTGCATCTGGCCTCACCAAATAAGAGTATAATCAATAAACTCAAGAGTAGTAATTTTAACCTTCTTACCCTTAGAGTAGTTATGGCATGAAAAGATTTGCTCTACACATATCTCCCACTCTATGTATGTTTTTGGATCACTCTTGCCTTGAAAGGAAGGAATTTTGACTTTCACTCCTCCAATGCCTTCTTCTTCATCTCTAGGCCTCCTCGGTGGTCTTCTTTGTATGTTGAGTGGCCTTCTTTTCAACTAAGTCTCCTCCCCTTCATAATCTTCATCATGGCGCTCTATGTCTTCCACATATTCACGGTGTTGCAAGCGTGCAACATAAGCTTGTCTTTGGTTAGCTTGAGTAGTCCTTTGACTAGAGGTTCTCCTGTCCACTCGATCTAAGCGTTCATGGAGTCCTTCCAACTTTTTCTCAAGCATCCTCTCAAAATGACTCACTAGTGCTTTCATTTGCAAAGGCACTACCCTGAATGAATTGTGACCATCATTATCACTTTCATGCGCAACTCCTTTTTCTTGATTATCTGTCATGTTAGTGAAAAAGAAAAAAAGTATATAGGGCCTCACAAACACTTTTTCACGTGTTTTCACTCAATTAAAATATAACACTCTCACTCATGTTTGTTTTCTCCCTCTTTTTGGCTTTTTTTTTGGGTAATGATCTTACCTACTTTTGTCTTTTACCTCTCAATATCATTCTTGTACTTTTATGTCACCTAAGATCTCGTCAAGTGATCCAATATTGCCAATTCTCGGTTCAACCAAGTATGTGCAGATGGGTGGTTTAAAAAAACGTGATTGGCACACACAAGTCACAATTGAGAGTAGGGTTTAGTTAGGCTTGAGTTTCAAAGAAAAGAGGAAAGATTTAACCACTTAATAATGCAAAATCAAGTTTAAGACCCTAAAGAGCCACACATAATGTAATTCTAAAAATTTCAACTATGTGAAAAATTGCAAGATCAAAATAAGAAAGTTCAAATAAAGAAAAAAAAGGGAAATAAGGGCAAATCAAAACAAAAAAGTGCACACTACAATATCAAAGGAAATAAGGTAAAATAGAGAGAAAAAATTATCTGATCAATAATTCCTTTTTTTTCTTTTTTTGGTTTTGCCTTTTTTCTTTTCTTTTGCTTTTTTTTTGCTTTTACTTTTTTTTTTTGGTTTTTCTCTTTTGACTTGTTAAGATGAAATAGCCTAAAACTCACAAAATCACAAAATATGAAACAAACTAGACAAATCATATTTGTGAGATTCAAAGAATATTATCAACTAAAACCTAATATATCTCGATATAGAAAAGTCTGATTGGGATGATTCCAAAACGACATGAAAGTTGAGATTCTGAATTTTCAGAAACATCTATCAATCATCCAAAAACTCAATCGAAAAGGGGTCAAATAGATAAGAAATAAAATAGAACGTTCAGATAAGAAAAATTTTCAGATTACAAAATAAAAAGCTCTTATAGTATAAAAACCAAATTTTGCACACTAAGGATCAAATTTGGAAACAAGGTAAAAAGTTTCTTTTTTGGTATTAAAGGTGGCAAGAAAAAATATGGTAAATAAGAAAATATAAAGGTTAGAAGGAAAAGATATTGGATAATAATGGGTAACTTACCGTGTAAACAAAAACTCTAATACCAAATGATGTGAAATCAAGGGGTGGCACAATCTTCACGGCGTAGATTGATGGATAGATGATAGTTCAAGACCCGACAAAAGCAAATAGCCAACCAATGTTATAAGAACGTTGACTTGCTACTTAGACAATGCACCTAACCACGAACATAATGAATCAACCCACACAATGACACACTTGGGTCGAAGCATGAATTAGAGGATTTTGCAAACTTGAATCACCAACCTAAAGATAGGTTGACAAGACAAAGATTTCATAAGAGCAAAGAAAAGATAATATTCTCACAATTAGAGAAATGCTCAAAATAATTCTGTTACTTCCAATCTGATCCCAAATGGAGGCAGAATGTAAAGTCCCACATCGGATAGGAAAGTCCTGAGCTAAGGCCTTATAAGTGGGGACGAAGCTTCCCCCACCAGACGCGTGTTTTCCTTGAGTGAAGGCTGGGTAACCAAGCCCTCGAAGTTTGAAAGGTGACAAAATCCTTAGGAAGGCCAGGTCAAAGACCCACGAACCAGGGGACAATACGTCTGGTGGCTCTATAAGTGTGTTGGTATCAGAGCCGGCCTAGCCACATGTGCAACCCGAGGACGGGTTGGCCCCAAGGGGGATGGATTCTAAAGTCCCACATCAGATAGGAAGGTCCTGGGCTAAGGCCTTATAAGTGGGGGGCGAAGCTTCCCTCACCAGCTGTGCACTTTCCTTGAGCGAAGGCTGGGTAATCAAGCCCTCGAAGCTCGGAAGGCGACAAAACTCTTGAGAAGGCTGGGTCAAAGACCCACGAACCAGGGGACAATACGTCTGGTGGCTCTGTAAGTGTGTTAAATGTAACATTCGATTTTCTGAAAATCCAAGAAAACGTAAGGAAAAGTGAGAAATGTAATATATGGTTTCTCCATCAATGTACGAAATTCACCAGATATGAAAGGAAGTCCCCCAAATAGAATAAATTGAGGTTTAATAAAATTAGAATAATATTCTAGACCATAAATAATGATGAGTCAAGGCCAGAGATGCCCTAAAATTGGGGCTAAAATAAATGAAAAAAAAAGAGATCAGAAAAAGGTTCCAAAGGGCCTCTAAAGTCAAGTATAAAGGAGTTAGGGACTAAAGTGCAAAGAAAAGTTATATGTCGGGAAAAATATATAAATTGCCCTAAAGTTCAGGGAACCCTAGTTTCACTCTCTATTCGTGGCTTTAAGTACGAATATCAAAAAATTGGGCAAGAATCTCAGAAATCCGTAACCTACGGTTAAACTTAGTTTGATGAGATGGGTCCAATGATGCCAAGTTGTCCGGATGGCCGGATGGGATCCGGTCTGGGATATGATTAGCAAGATCAGTAGCCATGAGCAAAATAGAAAAAGGAAGTTGTAACAACTATAGAAATAAAAATAGCTAAAGGGCTAAGAAACCCTGAAAGAGTTTCAGGGACAAAATTCTAGTAAAAGAAAAGTTTATAACACAATCATAATACAGAATGGTGAAAATTACAGCTATAGACCTGGATGTCTGATTGACACCGAAATTTGTGAGGATTGAGGTTAAGGGCCCCTCAACCATGTTTAAGGCTTAGTATGGCCAGAAAGTAGAGGAAATAATATTTGTAAATTTTAGAAAGTCTAAAGGTATATATTGTAACGTAAAGCCTTTATTGGGCCCAGACATCGATGTTAGATTGCGGTAAGGCCCAATAGCTGATTCTAAAGGCCCACAAAGAGAAGAGAAAATATAATTAGGGTTTTAGAGAAGATGAAACCCAAATATAAATATAAAATGAAAGGGAAAGAAGAAAATGATTTTAGTTATGTTAAAGAATTCACTATGGTTAAGTTAAAAACTAACTATAGTTAAGTTAAAAGTAGACCATTGATAAGTTAAGGAAATTAACTATGGTTACTATCCATAACTTAAGGGCTAAGAAAAGGCATCCAAGTGTGTGGCCAAGGATTTTTTAAAGAAGATATTTAGTTATGAAATTAGAAAATTAAAAGAAAAATGAATGGAAGGCTAGGATTTGATCTTGGAAAGGTTGATCCAAGAGTCCAAATTTAGTATGACCCTTTAACTTCATCCTAATTCATCTCCTTCACCTCCATTCCACCATTTTCACGCCACACACAAGGGAGAAGGAGAGAAAAATGCGAAGAGAGAGAGGGAGGGAGAAAAAATGGAAGATGAAGTGAAACCAAGCAAAACTATCACCATTCTTCACCAAATTTCTTCATCTTCTCCATCCTCCAACTCCTCCAAAGGGCAGCTGCATATTCATCTTTTCTTCAAGGTGAAATGTTGCTCTAAGTGGGAAGAGAAAGGATTTTAGTGTGAGAAAAGCAAAGGAAGCAAGGCTTAAGTTTAAAGAGTAAGTTTTCTCCATTTTATTCTTGTAAATCACATGCTTTAAGCTAGTTTTGTTAAACTCTAGCTATGAGTTATTTTTTGACAGCATATGAATCATTAGAAATGGAGTTTATATGTTGAATATGAAGGCCTTGAAATGAAGTTTATATGTTGAACATAAAGGCCATATGAGCTTAGTTATTGTTGTTATGTGCTGAAACTTTGGAAAACACAAAGATTGTAATTTTTGGGAAAATAGAAAGCATGGGGAGATGCTGTCCGAATTTTCCCAAAATTTTTATAGTGTTTCTTGATGTCTTAAAGTCATGTATACCAAATTTCATGTCCTAAAACATAAAGGAAAAGGTTATGGAATTTTTAGAACCAAAGAAACGCACTTTGAGCCTAAAATGGAGCTAGATTATGTGATGATCAAAACGTGATGTTGGGGCTGGAATTTGATGATTTTATCCATTCCAATGGATTCAAAAGGGTGTTTTTAGCTAGAAATACTTATAGGAAAGGCCCAAAAGCTCATAGGATAAAATTCCTAAATTTTGGCCAAGAAATGCATACTATTCGACCATAGTGAATGGGAAGGGAAGGAGTTAGATTTTTCCAATTCCAATGGTCCCATTAAATTTAAAAGGGGTCATCCTTTTTTAGAATTTAAGGTTTATGTGTTGATTGTAATGAATTATCATTATGATTATAGGGTTTGATGTTGTTTTGGGAACTCCAAAAGCAAGGAAGCCAAGTCCCAAGAATTGAGGAGTAACGTTTGCTAAGGTAGTAGTTTTCCTCTCTCTTTCTTTAAGCTTGTATGTTTGTATAATGATGAGTGTTATGCTATATCAAGTTGTCACTTATGCTATAAGATGAGACATGTATGCTTAGATTGTGCTTGGCCTTGTATGAAATTCCTTGTATTGCTATGCGATATGTGGTATCTTGACTGGCATTATGTTATGTACTTACATGCTTGCTTGTGAATGAGATTGGTTTACTACTACTGAGATTTCATAATCTCACCCCAAATATAACCCATGCTAGGTCTGAGTTCAAGCAAAGAAAGAGCAAAGAATGTGGATACATAAATCGAGGACCTTACTTTTATGCACCACATTTTGTTATGTAATTAAATATTTTATATTACTGTGTGCATGAGTTATGTTATGATATTGTAAGGTACTCAGGTATGAAATGGAAAGCCATGTATATACCTAACCTTGAAATAAAAAGAGTGTGACTAGTGTGCATAAGATGCAAGAATGCCTGCGCTTATATAAAGGCAAAATAATAATAATAATAATAATAATAATAATAATAATAATAATAATAATATGACCAATGAGGAGTAAAACTGTCCAAATTGTTCTAGGGACAACTTTATATGAATATATATGTGCCTCGCTAAGTAAGTATTTTTCCCATATAAAGGGCTTAGAGAGCTTAAAGTAGAGCCTTGAATTAATTCCATATGATTTTTCTGTAATTAAGTACGTATTTTCAAAGTTAGATAAGAATTTGAAAATGACCAAATAAATAGTGAAATTGTATGAGGAAGTTTTTAAAAGGAAAAAAATTTTTAATTAGTTCAGGTTTCCATTGACTCCTCTAAGTTTTATATGAGGTAATTGTAGCAGGAAAAGTGTTATAAAATTAAGGTATGACACAGAATACATGTATTTATAGTGCAACTCAAATCTACTTGTTGCAGGAAAAGTAGGAAACGAACTACATATCCTCATTGAAAGATTTAAAAAAATAGGAATACAAAATTAAATCTTTTTAAAAATAGAAAAGAAAAGGTAATCTGCCTAATTAATTCTAATTTTCATCCAAATACATAAAGTTTCTAGAAATCAACATATTAAGCCCATAATATTATTATTTAGACCCAAATGAGTCAATTTATATATGGTCCTTGGTCCAAACTCTTTAATTTGCAACATTCTAACCCAAATTAGCTCTAGTAGCTCCACCTTTAGCCCAAATAATGTTAAGGACATTTTAATTAATACTTGAATAAGATTTATCAAAACTTTGCTTAGTCTAAATCTCTTGAACAAGTATACTCAATGCTTCTTTAGGTTTTTTAGCCTTCGCCCTTGTAATAGGTCCAATTTAGAAGGTGCAAAGGATCATTTGAAGATTTTGAATTAGCATCTTCATGAACCTGCTTTATATCATATGCCTTTCCTCTTGTGTGTCTCTAAGTTGTATAGTCTGATTTATTTATCTCAAATAAATTATGTTGATGTACTCCTATTAGTCTAGAAATAATTCAAGAAGAGAGGCAAATTGGATTTTAAAGTTATTTTTACTTTTCAAAAAATTCTAATTCCTTTTAGAAAAGTCATGTCATGCCTCACATAGAGACATGACCGGTGTAAGGTATGTGATAATCTCACATTCATAAGTTTGACTAACATATACCATCTTATTCTCTTATTATACTAATTAAACCTTGTGAAAGTTAAACATATGTTAACACTTTAATACAATGGTAACTTTCAAATAAATTTGCCTTTTTAGTTATATTAAATTTCATTTACATATGTAGATATCATAGCAATACTTCATTTGTAATGAGTTTGGATAAAATTTGACAAAGTATCTTCTATAATATAGGACATCCCAAATTATCTACAACAACCAAATATAACCAACATGGCAAGGATTCAGCGTATAGTCTGTGGAGCAACTCTAAACTTTAAACATATGTACAAAGGACAATAACTTGTATTATCTAAAGAACTAACTATTTGCTCATCACTAGCTATATCCTGAACTAGACAGGAAAACATTTAGACATAGCTTTATTATTTGCAATGATATATAATAAAAAAAGTTACGGTAATCATTGAGTAGAGAATAAAGCATAATAACAAAAAAGAAAAGTGGGCACAAAACATTTTTCTAATAAAAGTAAGTTTTGTAGGGATTTTATATAATAGAAGTTTAAAAAAAATGTTAAGGAGGACTTTAGTTTAGACAAGAGTAATATTTCAATAATAATATAAGGTGCTCATTAAAAATATTGTTGTGAAATTTATTAGTATTGCTGTAATAAAAAAAGAGTAAAAATATATGAAGTGTGATTATAGCAAATTAATTAATTTGTTAAGAAGATTTGCATAAATATATTAAATTTAGTCAAGAAATAAATTTAAGACATATAAAGAAAATTTCTTATTAGAGTTAAATCATCTATGAGAAGAAACAATTATTATGTATATATACACACCAAATTACATACACATACATAATCCCACATAAGTTACATTTTTGGTTTAAAAACAATTGAGTAAAGTTAAATATGATTGATTAACCCATTTTGAAATTAAGCATTAGGAAATAATTAAATATCGTCACAAAAATAATTGCATAAATCATTTCTATTGAAAGATTTGTGTAGAAATCTAATTTTCGAAATACTAATATAGGCAAATAGCTCATAGGAGTAAATAATTATATATTATGTATCAATCACTATAAACAAGAATGATAAGTGAAAATCAGAGACAAGACTATTACCATTGTCTGTCCCTATTTACTACTATTTTTATTTATCACCATCCTTACAGCTCTTGAACATTAAAGAGCATTTAGACCAATACCCTTCAAATACTTAACTATAAATCCATGTGGAGATATCCTAGGTACAACAAAGGGCTAACATAACTATTGTTAGCACCTAGCATTTAGCACAATTCTACCACATAATAATTAAAAATATAGCTCACTCTCATAAATCTTTTAGATAATTAGTTCATATCATAATTATGCATATAATAATGTAGCATTCCATAACAATAGATCATTTAAGCAATTCTCCCATAATCATATTGAGATAAACATTTCAATGTTCCCATATCTTTTTTTTTTTGAAACAACGCTTTGGATAACATACCATTTCATATTCAACTGAATAATACAATCATATTTATCATAATATAATCTGAAATATTTAATGCTTAAAATATTCATATATAAGAAGATACTACCTAAAAATTTTGTCTCAAAATCATACAAAAACAAACAAAAAATTGAAAAAGTAAAAATTGGAGGAAGGTTAGAAAAACATATACTTTATTATTTATTTACAATGATTGTCAAACAATAATGATCTTTCCAACACCAATCCATCATCAAATCCCTCTAATAGGAATAGGTGAATTCTCACTTAACACACAGTTACAACAATCCTTTTTAATTTCAAAGACTAAATGATGCAAGACCCACTAGGAACATGCCCTAGAGAACCTTCAACAATTCGAAACTATGCCCGGGACCGGCTAGAAACAAGAATGTTGGTAAAAGGAAAGATCCTAAAAGAACTTGTCTCTTAGAACCCTAGCCTCAAGACGCCACAAAGGAAGACTAATCCTTTGATAAGTCACGTGAACTCTCAGAGAACACAAAGAAGCAAAAGCTTCACAAAGTATTGAATAATACTCAAATTCATTTATTCATTCATCATCCAAGATAGAGTACAATAGGGAGCCTTTTATAGGCACAGTTTCTAAAAGACTTAAAATCTTACTAAAACTAAAACTCTTAAAATCTAATTAGAAATATTTTAAACAATACCTAAAATCAAGGAACAAGATTAGGATATTAATTTTAACTTAATCTCCTAGATAAATTCCTTGACTAAATCCAAAAATAATAAAATAATAATAAAAACGAAATTCAAAAAGAGTTTTAGTCAAAACTAGAGTCCTAGTCAAAACTAATTAATACTAATGGGCTGAACATCTTGTATTTGTAATACTATTCATGTCCTCTAGCTTCAATGGGCTCTTTAAGCATCAACTTGGGCTTGAATAAGCATGATTAAGGCTCTATTTGCTTCTTCAATGCATGCACTAACATTATGGGCTTCTAATTCAGCAAATTGAAGCCCAATTGCTCTTTGTAAACGCTTAACTCTTCCTCTTGTCATTGGGCCATCTATCATCAATTCTTTTTCCACACGAGCATCCTTCCTCATATGAGTCTGGTTCATATTACTTGGTGTTATTGCATCATTCCCCCCCTCTTGAAAAGGATTCATCCTCGAATCTGCAATATCAAAGGAAGAGAGATCAGTTACATTAAAAGTAGCACTAATATTTCCATAAGAACTAGGCAAGTCAATTTTATAAGCATTATCATTAATCCTTTCAAGAACTTGAAAGGGACCATCTCCTCTAAGTTAGAATTTTGACTTCCTTTACTCCGGGAAACTTTCTTTTCGCAAGTGAACCCACACCCAATTGCCAGGTTCAAATACCACAAACCTTCTACCCTTGTTAACTTTGTTGGCACTTTGCTCATTCTTTCTTTCAATATTGGCTTTCACCTTCTCATGCAAATCCTGTACAAACTTTGCCTTCCTAGCACCATCAAGGTTAGTAAACTCATGTGAAGGTAAAGGAAGCAAATCTAACGGGGTTAGAGGATTAAATCCATAAACAATTTCAAAAGGAGAGAATTTTGTTACAGAATGTACAGCACGATTATAAGCAAATTTGACATGAGGCAAACACTTCTCCCAATTCTTAAGATTCTTTTGAATGATAGCTTTTAATAAAGTAGAGAGGGTTCTATTAACAACCTCAGTTTGCCCGTCAGTTTGGGGATGCGCTGTAGTAGAAAATAAAAGCTTAGTGCCAAGTTTATTCCACAATGTTTTCTAGAAATAACTCAAGAATTTCACATCTCTATCACTAACAATAATTTTTGGCACACCATGTAACCTAACAATCTCCTTGAAAAATAATTCTGCCACATACATAGCATCATTAGTTTTGGAACAAGCAATAAAATGAGCCATTTTACTAAACCTATCCACAACAACAAAGACACTATCTTTCCCAGTGGGAGATTTAGGCAAACCCAAAATAAAGTCCATAGAAATATCAGTCCATGGGTGAGAGGGAACTGGTAAAGGAGAATACAAGCCATGTGATTGAATTCTAGACTTAGCATGCTTACAAGTAATACATCTAGAACAAATAGCAACCACATCTTTTCTCATGCCAGGCCAATAAAAATGCTCATTCAAAAGAGCCAAAGTCTTTTCTACACCAAAATGGCCCATCAATCCCCCACCATGAGTTTCCTTAACAAGAAGCTCACGAATGGAACACATAGGAATGCATAACTTGTTCTTTTTGAAAAGGAATCCATCAAACCTATAATAGTCATTAACACCATGCAATTCACAAGATTTCCAAATATCAGTGAAATCAAAATCAGATTCATACATGCCTTTTAACATCTCAAAACCTATCAATCTAGCATGCATGGAAGTAATCAAAGTGTAACGCCTAGACAATGCATCAGCTACAACATTTTCCTTTCCCTGCTTATGCTTAATCACATAAGGAAAGGTTTCAATAAATTCAAGCCAACTTGCATGCCTTTTGTTCAATTTACCCTGAGATTTAAGAAACTTAAGACTTTGATGATCAGAATAGATAATAAATTCTTTAGGCCACAAATAATGTTGCCAAGTTTCTAAAGTTCGTTTCAAGGCATACAACTCTTTATCATATGTAGAATAATTTAAAGCAGGACCACTCAATTTCTCACTGAAATATGCAATAGGTTTAGAATCCTGCATCAACACACCACCTATGCCTATACCAGAAGCGTCACACTCAATTTCAAAAACTTTAGTAAAATCAGGCAACACAAGTACGGGGGCATTAGTTAGTTTTTCCTTTAGTATGTTAAAAGCACGCTCTTGTGCTTCACCCCACTTGAATATCATATTCTTTCTTACCAAATCATTTAAAGGGGCAGCAAGAGTAGAGAAGTCCTTCACGAATCGCCTATAGAAGCTTGCCAATCCATGGAAACTTCTTACTTCACTCGCATTCTTTGGAGTTGGCCACTCTCGGATTGCTTTGACCTTTTCCTCGTCCACTTGTATGCCACGAGCTCCTACAACAAATCCAAGAAAAACCACAGAATCCAAACAAAAAGAGCACTTCTCTAAATTGGCAAAAAGTTTATTCTCCCTAAGCACAACAAACACATCATGCAAATGACTCACATGTTCTTCTACACTATTAGAGTATATCAAAATATCATCAAAGTAAACCACAACAAATCTTCCAATGAAAGGTCTAAAGACATGGTTCATTAAACTCATGAAAGTGCTAGGTGCGTTAGTCAAACCAAATGGCATAACTAACCATTCATATAATCCAAACTTGGTCTTAAAAGCAGTCTTCCATTCATCACCTTCTTTCATTCTAATTAACCACTTCTAAGATCAACTTTAGAGAAAACACATGTACCATGCAACTCATCAAGCATATCATCTAACCTAGGGATAGGATAACGATATTTTGCCGTTATTTTGTTGATGGCACGACAATCTACACACATTCGCCATTTGCCATCCTTTTTGGGTACAAGAATAACCGGGACAGCACACGGACTCAGACTTTCACGAACAAGGCCTTTCTTCATGAGCTCTTCCACTTGATGTTGTATTTCCTTAGTCTTGTCTGGATTTGCTCAATAAGCAGGTCTATTGGGAATAGATGCCCCTGGGATAAAGTCTATTCGATGCTCAATGCCTCTTAGCGAGGGCAATCCATCAGGTATTTCCTTTGGGAACAAGTCATAGAATTCCTGTAATAAAGATGTAACACTAGCAAGCAAAGAGTGATCAAGATCATCGATAGTAAGATAAACATCTTTATAAAGTAATAAGAAGGCATTTTCACAAATAAGAGCTCTCTTGATCTCACTTTTACCCGAAAATAAACTCACTTTCTTTTCCTCATGTTTTTCTCTAATTTTCTTTTCCTTTCTACTCAGCTCTCCTTTCTCCTACTTCTTCTCACTTTTCTCACAACTCTCTAGCTCTTTCTTTTCCTAGTCTAATATTTGTCCTAGTTTGATCCATCACTTAATTTAAATCGTCTACTTCTAGTGCTATCCTTACTTAAATTAGTTACTTATTTTATTAATTCTTACTTCTACTAACCTCCTCATTCTTATACTTAATGCCTAATTTTGTTCATATCATAGTATTGGTCTCGATTTAATACATAGCTAATTTTAGTTAATCTACCTAGTTTAATTCTAAGTTTGTTCACAAAATTTCAATTATCAAGGGTAGGAAAAAATAAGGGTCAAACTAAACTATCATTTATAAACTCATCCACGAGGATAACTTGCATTAAAAAGAATTTAACAACTACCACTACTCTGCCAAAACCAAAGCCACAACTTAGGAAAAAAGGTGCCAAGGAATGAGCTGCTGCAAGTATGACATATCCTCAATTGTACCATAAAGGTTTAACTAAAAATTGGGTTCCTACAGTTCACAAAACACAAAAAGAATTACAGAATAGAACAACAGAGGAGGAAGAAGGTGCACTCAGTTTCCTACTCACTCACAGTTTGAATGAATGGATGAAGAACCATGGCTGATGTAGCACTCCAGCACATCCATGGAATATGTTAGAATAGGTGTGTCAAAAGTATGTCAAAAGCCTAAGTCCCACATTGCTTAGAACAAAAAGAAACTTAGTGTATATATACTAAGATGTGATATTGGGCAAGTAAATGGGCTAAGAAGATGAGTGAGCTCGCACACACAACAACAGGCCAACGCAAGGGTAACGCAATTGAAAATCTCTGATTTCCTCTCCTAAGCATGAATTAAACGCGATACTAGGCATTTTTTATTACAACTATGTTGTATTTTACAAAAATATTTTATAAATAGGCTTACTAAAAAAAATCTTATTTTCAGCAGTTTTGAAATTGGGACCATTAATTTATTAATTTTTTGAACATTGAAAATTTAAATTTACCCATTTTATTTTTTCATTGATCGGCTTTAATCTCAACATTCAAAAATGGCCACCACTTTTAATCCCAACGTTCAAAACGAAATTTTATTAAACCGTGATTAAGCCGTCATTAATTATTTTTTAATTGCCCAACATTTCTTATTTTCGTCTTCGGCCTATAAAAGGCAGTGCGTGGTGCAGTTCATAGCATACTGAGCTCTCAGACATCTTCGGAGCTCTCTCCTCTCCTCTCCCTTCGCTCTTCTAAGTTCTTCAATTTTTGCTGTTCTGTTCCCTTATTATAGGAAGGGTCCGTTTAATCCTGGAGAGTTGCCGACTTGTGACAAAATAACTCTTAAGGACAGTGTCCTCAGACACGACTTTGATCAATTTATACTAACAGTTTTGTTTGTTGCAGCCTACAATCTTAAGAGTTATTATGGAGCCACACCAAGTTAGTTTTGGTGATCATGTTAACATTGCTACTGCAAGTTCTGGTGGAGGGAGTGTTACTACTACTCTAACCTTCATTCTGAATTTAGTACCTGTTGTAACGTTGCCCAAGTCATTCCCAGATATATCTAAGATTGAGATGTTTGATGGGGAGAACTTTAAAAGGTGGCAAGAGTAGATCTTCTTTATCCTAGACATGCATGGAGTTGCAATGCCGCTGACCCAGTTTAAACCTGTCCCTGATGCTGACCAAAACTAAAGAACTGCTTAGGAATATGCCAATAAGATTTGTAGACATACAATTATTAGTACTTTATCTAACAATCTGTTCGATGCGTACTGTGTCTACAAGGAGGTCAACAAAATCTGGGAGTCACTAATCATGAAGTACACTGTTGAGGATGTTGGAAAATAGAAATTCATAATTAGAAATTACTACCGATGGGAGATGTTCGGGGATAAAGACATCAAGCTGCAAATTAATGAATACCACAAGTTGCTAGAAGAACTCCGAGCTAAAAAGATTAACCTTCTAGATGAATTTCTAGTTGGGATCCTGATTGAGAAACTGCCGGATTCATAGAAAGACTACAAACAACAACTCAAACACAAGTAGAAGCAACTGTCACTATCAAATCTCATCACTCATATCATCATTGAAGACACTAACCAGAAAGAGGTTTAAGCTGCAAAAGGAAAGGAAATAGCCTTAAAGACAAATTTGGTGGAAACAAAGTCGCACAACAAGAGGTATGATTCTCATAAAAGTCATGGTTACAATCCCAAGATTTCTAACCCCAAATTCAAAAAGAAGGGCAATTGCTTTGTTTGTGGCAAGCTAGGGCACCATGCTGCACAATGTAGAAAGAGAGTGAGAAATAATAATCCTCCTAAACCAAATGTAAATTTGGTTCAAGGAGATGAGAATAATGATGATGTCATTGTGGCAGTTATTTCTCAAGCTCTCGTTGTCTCCGATATGAGGAAATAGGTGGTAGACTCTGGGGCTACCAAGCACATATGTGCAAATAAGGAAATATTTACCTCCTATGATCCTATCAAGGAAGGAGAATACCGCATTTATCTTACTGATTTCTGAACTGCAAAAGTTCTTGAAAAAGGAAAAGTGGCTCTTAAACTCATGTCTGGAAAGACCTTAGCTCTCAATGATGTTCTGCATGTGCCCGATGTTAGAGTAAACTTAATTTCTGTAGCTCTTTTGGGAAAGGTTGAGGTTAAAGTGTCATTCGAATTTGACACGATTATAATGACAAAAAATAATATTTTTGTGGGAAAGGGATATTGTAACCAGGGACTATTTGTACTGAATATTGTTGAAATGAATGAAAATACATCCTCTTCTGCTTACTTGCCTGTTTATATGATTGATTCATTTGATGTGTGGCATGCTAGATTAGGACATGTTAGTAAGTCTTATATTAAGAAAATGCAACAACTTGGTTTAATTTCTGGAATTAAAAATGATTGTTTCAACAAATGTAAAGTATGTGACGAAGGTAAGATAACTAAAAAATCACACTTTTCTACACAAAGAGAAACTAAATTGCTTTCTTTAATACACACTGATTTAGGTGATTTAAAACAAACAATGACTAGAGGTGGTAAAAAATATTATATTACTTTTATTGATGATTTTTCTATGTATACAAAAGTATATTTATTGAGAAATAAAGATGAAGCGTTTGAAAATTTTCTTTTATATAAAGCAGAGGTAGAAAATTAACTAAATAAAAGGATTAAAACAGTAAGGTCAGATAGAAGAGGAGAATATGTTTTGTTAAATGATTTTTGTGAAAAAGAAGGAATTATCCATAAAGTAACTCCTTCATATTCACCTGAGTCTAATGGCGTAGCAGAAAGGAAAAATAGAACTTTAAAAGAAATGATGAATGCTATACTTGTAAGTTCTTCTGCACCAAATAATTTATGGGGTGAAGCGTTGTTGTTTGCCTGTTTTTTGCAAAATAGAATACCCTATAAGAAAACAAATAAGACACCTTATGAACTATGGAAAGGCTATGTACCTAACCTAAAATATTTAAAAGTGTGAGGGTGTCTTGCTAAAGTAATGTTACCTGATCCTAAGAAAAGAAAATTTGGGTCTAAAACTTCTGATTGCATGTTTATTGGGTATGTTGAACATAGTGCAGCTTATAGATTTTTTATTTTGAAAAGTGATGTTTTAGATCATAACACTATTATAGAAACTAAAGATGTAGAATTTTTTGAACATATCTTTCCTTTGAAAATTGAACATAATCCTAGAAATTTGGAAATGTCTACTTATTCTCCTGAACTAAAAACAAATGAAGATTTGGCTGAAAATTTAAGAAGAAGTAAGAGGCAAAGGAAAGAATCTTCTTTTGGAGATTATTTTTATACTTATATGGTACAAGATAATCCTTTAAATTTTTATAAAGCTATTTCTTCTTCGGATGCTCATCTTTGGAAAGAAGCTATGAATGCTGAAATTGATTCTCTTAGTCAAAATAAAACTTGGGTTTTAATAGACTTGCCTCCAGAAGCTAAGCCCAATGGTTGTAAATGGTTTTTTAGGAAGAAACTTAATCCTGATAGATCCATTGATAAATATAAAGCTAGGTTAGTAGCTAAATGTTTTACTCAAAAGCAAAATATTGATTATTTTGATACGTTTTCTTCGATTACAAGAATTTCTTCTATAAGAATTTGAATTGCTTTAGCTTCAATACATAAGCTTTATATTCATCAAATGAATGTTAAAACTGCTTTCTTAAATGGTGTTTTAGAAGAAGAAATTTATATGGTACAACCTGAAAGATGTGTCGCTCCTGGACAAGAAAATAAAGTATGTAAACTTATTAAATCTTTATATGAATTAAAACAAGCACCTAAACAATAGCATGAAAAATTAGATCAGATTTTGACAAGTGATGGCTTTGCTACTGTTGAAGTAAAAAGATGTGTTTATACAAAACTTGTACATAATGATTGTGTGATTATTTACCTATATGTGGATGACATGCTTATTTTTTGGTACTAGCATGAATGTTGTAATTAAAACTAAAAGTTTTCTTGCATTTAAATTTTGATATGAAAGATATGGGTAAAGCAAGAGTAATTTTGGGTATTAAAATCATAAGGAGTGAAAATGGCATCTTACTTTCTCAAGAACATTATGTGGAGAAAATTCTTAAAAAGTTTAGACATTTTGATGATTCTCCTTTAAGCACTCCTTAAGATTCTAGCATACAATTATCAAAACATAAAGGTAATTTAGTAGCTCAATCTAAATATGCATAGATTATTAGAAGTTTGTTGCATCTGATAAATTTTACCAGGCCTGATATAGCATATGCTGTATGTAGATTAAGTAGATATACCCACTGTCTAGGCAATGAGCATTGGATGGCTCTAGTTAGATTAATGAGATATTTGAGAGGTACCATGAACTATGGTATGTTTTATAATAAATTTCCCGTTGTACTAGAATGATATAGTGATGCTAACTGGATCTTAGATTTAGATGAGATTAAATCCACTAATGGCTATGTATTCACTCTTGGTGGTGGTGCAGTATCCTGGAGATCAGCTAAACAAAATATTATTACAAAATCCTCAAGGGATTTAGAGTTTATTGCTATGGAACTGGTTGGTACTGAAGCTGAGTGGTTGAAAAATTTCTTAGCAAATATTCTATTAAGAGAAAAACGAACACCATCAACGTCTTTGCATTGCGATAACCAATCGGCAATAGTTACAGCCAAAAATTAGACCTTTAATGACAAAAGCAGACATATTCGGTTGAGACATAATATTATAAGATAACTGCTAAAAGATAGAGTCATCTCAATCAAATTTGTAAGGTTAAAAGTAAATCTGGTAGATCCATTGACTAAACCCCTGGGGAAGAAACAAATTGATAACACATCGAGGGGAATAGGACTTAAACCAATATGAAATTAACAACAATGGTAACCCAACTTCTGTGATTGGAGATCCCACGAAAGAGGTTCATATGGGTAAGAACAAATCATATGTTAATTCTGCTAGCACTAAAATTATTGTCCCTTCCTATAGTTTAGGAAAGTGCTAGAATGCATTATTGGAGAGGCTGAGCAAAGCTCTTAATGATTTCATATTCCTTATGGATGGTGTATTCATTGCAGATACACTTAATGAAATCACCTAGATGAATGTGAAGTGGGGCCGCTTCTATGAGACCATGGTAAAGTCTCTAGAGCATTCATTGAACACCAGGCACGCACACGGCCGTTTAAAGCCTAAAACCGTCATTAACAGCAGAAACTATGAAGGTATACTCTGGCTAATAAAACCTCTAGTACATAACAAAGATTTATTGGTTCATAGAAATGTACGTTTCACTAACATTTCTATGTACTAAGTGTTATTGGTCTAGGTCTGTGTTATTGGTCTAGGTCTGGTTCATAGTCCAAAAGACACCAGATTCGAAATGGTTATACTCATGCGTGTAACTCAGATGATAATGTCCTTTTGACACATGTGGGGGATTGTTGGAGTAGGTGTGTCAAAAGCCTAAGTCCCACATTGCCTAGAACAAAGAGAAACTTAGTGTATATATACTAAGATGTGATATTAGGCAAGTAAATGGGCCAAGAAGAGGAGTGGGCTCGCGCGCGCACAACAACAGGCCAACGCAGGGGTAACGCAGTTGAAAATCTCTGATTCCCCCCCTGCGCACGAATTAAACGTGGTACTGGGCATTTTTTGTTGCAACTATTTTTGTATTTTATAAAAATATTTTATAAATAGGCTTATTAGAAAAACCTTGTTTTTAGCAATTTTGAAATTAGGACCATGAATTTATTAATTTTCTGAACGTTGAAAATTTAAATTTACCCGCTTTAATTTTTCATTAACAGACTTTAATCTCAACGTTCAGAAATGACCGCCAGTGTTAAGCCTAACATTTAAAACGAATTTTCATTAAACTGTGATTAAGCCATCATTAATTATTTTTTAATTGCCCAACATTTCTTGTTTCCTTCTTCAGCCTATAAAAGGCAATGCGTGGTGCAGTTCATAGCATACTAAGCTCTTGGACATCTTTGGAGCTCTCTCCTCTCCTCTCCTCTCCTCTCCTCTCCTCTCCTCTCCCTTCGCTCGTCTGAGTTCTTCAGTTTTTGCTATTATGTTCCCCTGTTATAGGAAGGGTCCGTTTAATCTTGGGGAGTTGTCAACTTGTGGCAGAATAACTCTTAAAGACAATGTTCTCGAGCACGACTCGGATTAATTTATACTAACAGTTTTATTTGTTGCAGCTTACAGAACGAAGCTGAAGGAAGACAAGGGTGTTGAAGATGGAGAGAAAAGCTATTGAAATCAAGCCAAGCCCTTCTAACCCGAACAACCACCCAGCAGGAAAAAAGATGTCTGACACTCACAAAAATAGGGTCAAAGAATAGAAAAGATATGGCAAGGAAGAAGGGAAATAGGATTTTCGTGATACCTAGGCTTCAAATAAGTAGCAAGAAGAGAAGAAAGCATCCTTACCAAGTATATGAATGGAAAAAAAATGAAGAGAATAGGTTGAAGGAGATGCATTTGACATTTTATACAACAAAGAAGCAAATATATATATATATATCTATATATATATATATACTCATGAGGCTTTGGGAAAATTTCTAGAAAGCCAAACCTGATAAGCAAAGCAATTAGGATAAAAGAAAAGGAGGGCCCACTCGTTAACAATTGGCAAGGGAAGTACCTTAGTATATAGGGAGTTAATGAAGCAAGTAAGGAATTACGTGGCCAAGAGTAATCTAATGCAGTTAATATAAGGAAAGGCAAATAGAATTAAAAGAATGGAGGGTCTTAGTTCCTACCATAATTAAGATGAGAGGAGTATGCTAAGTGATTACAAAAGAAAAAAAAATTATTAGTGAAACAAAATGGAGGGACCAAGTGAGGTAACAAACAAAAGAATAGAGAAAGCTCCCTCACATGACTAAATACATTAAATGCAATGATACGTTTGAAGATATAGAGAAAGGAAACGAATTTAAGTAGAATATTAAAAATTGTAAAACTTGACATCACTACCCTATAAGATATTCCCAAGCCCAGAAATTACTTTACTTAGTTCTAACTAAAAATTTTCTTGAGTCTAACTTATTCTCTTAATTTAATTATTAATATTTGTTCACTTATTAAATTCCTATTACTCCATATGCTTAAATTAGGGATATTACAAGTCAGGTTCTTAATTATTAAGATACCTACTCATTTAAAATTTGATTTAAACAAAGATATGAAGTGTCAAACGTTTCTCTCTAGGAAAGCTAAACTAAGAAGCAAATATCTAACTCTAATGAAAAATAAAAAATCCAATGAAATTGTGTATAAAACCTGAGTCAATTAAAACATTTTAAATTTAATAACTTACTTTCCTTCACAAAGTAGCATTAATTGATTAACCTTAATTATTAGACTTCTTAAATATGTCCTTAGACTTGGCTACTTGCATAAGAGGTAAGATCATGTAAAATATAACTTGGAAATTTTCCTTAGTTTACTCGAAAATATTATTGACGTGGTTAAGAACTTAGGATGTTGTTAATAAGGTCTTGAGTCAAAACACCAAGACTTACTAAAAATAAGTCTTACACCAATCTAGAAGGTTTAAAATCTTGTTAATGAGATTTACAAACAGTTTACAAGATCTTAAGACAGATTTCATCTTTCAACTTATTGATATTATACAAAGCCAATTGATAAGGTCTTAATCCTATTGATGAGATCCTAAACCAGAAAAATTCATAATGCTTCTGTTTTATGACAAACACCTTAAAACATACCTAGAACAATAAATAATCCAATACTAAGCCAATGGACCTACAGCCCATAAACCATTTATGAATTCCTTACATTAATATGCATATTCATCATCTATAGCACTTAATCTCACAATAAGAGCATAAATAATATCATACTTCCACAAAGCCAACATACTTAGCATTCATCAACAAAACTCATGAAATCACCTTACTTAAACATGGTCACAAACTTCCCATATATACATCAAAATTGTAATGACAGTATCTTGGCATTCATCAACATGTACATACAAAACTCAAAAGTATGCCTCATGGCCAACAATGACAACATATGAAACATATATACAACCTATTGCAAGACATGTATTTATATAAAATCCATCAAGTACATCTACTTGCACAATACAAGTTGCAAGGCTTAATTCTTAACCTACTTCCCATTCTTCGTTGTGGAATTTTTTCTTAAAAGAACAAGGTAGTTGCTCCTCATGAAGGTGTGAGATCAAAATTCCAATAGATGTTTTAACTTTCAAGATATATTTACAATAAACATAAACTCAAAACTAGAATAGTATGCATACCTATAAACATCAATAAAAAATCATAAGGCATTTGATGGAATATAGGTATAATCATACATCTCATGCATGATTTATATATCTCATATGGCCAACACCATAGGGACCCTAAAAATACATCACAAGGCTCAATCCTGAAATAATAAATCATGGGCCCAACCTAGAAATAGATCACAAGGCTTCAACCTTGAAATGGATCACAAGGTTTCAACCCTGAAACTCATAGTCAATCAAACATAACATGGTCGTCAATCATGCATATTAATCCCTGTTCAAAAAAAATACATCAAAAGAGATGAACAACTACCTAAAAAGCAAACCCAATGTAGTTCCATAGCAAATCCCAATATTCAATCAATCCAACAGTATTGAATCTAGATATACAAAACATCATTACATATCGACACCCTTTAACATTCTACTTTAAATTCATAAAACATAATTTCCTAATCAAATACATACCTCACTTTATAGGCAATTTTCAAAACATTTCCATATGTAAGTAATACAAACACATAAATTTATTTATTTATTTTAGTTTGTATATTTATCTATTTGTTTATTTATTTAGGATTAATACAAATTTTATGAAAAAGCAATTAATTTATCAAAATTACAAAACATCAAAGGCAAAAGTATCAATTAATGCAAAATCATTCTTTTCTTTTCTTTTGTGTTATAAAAGAGGCAAAAAAACCTTAAGATTAGAAGTGGCCAAAGAGGTTAGGTTGAGATCAAATTTAGATAGATCAAATTCTTCTAACACTTATGTTTAAAGAAAGTATCATTTGAGCCAAGAAGGTTATTTGGCAATGCAAAGTCTTTCTTTGTCCATATAAGATTTTAATTTTTAATTATATATATTTAAAAGTTTTAATTCATCATTGACTTATATTCATCGATGAATACAAAGTGTTCCTTCATTATTTGGAGTAATTGAGGGACATTTTGGTTAAATTTTTGAACGACTTGTATATAGAGCATAGACAAATTTAATAATGATTTTGATTGAAAAAAATATTTTAAAAGCAATTTTGTATTAAAAAAAATCAAAGTAAAAAATTTTTCGGCATGTGATCAAAATAAAATTTGAGTCTTAAATCTAAGTGGTATTGCGTGCTATTCTCCAATTTCTTGAAAGCTAATGGACCTTTCCTTTTGTTTTTTTTGTTCACACACAATTAATGGCCAACATCTATCATTGACTAGGAAGTCATCCATGTCTCACAATCAATCCTTCTCACCATTTTGCCCTTGATATAGTTATCATATATATATAATAGTTGGTAGTGGCTGGGATTTTAAATGGGAAGAATTATAATAAAGGATAAAAAAGTGAAGATATTTATTCTTAAAGACCTGTTATCACTTGTTTTAGGATGATTATTATTGAGTTTAGTAACAAATCATTGAACCTAATGGTAATGGTCCTTAAAAATTTTTTTTTTTGTTCTTGGTCGTTAAACATAATTTTCCCTTTTAATCACATCTACTTTAATTTTGTACATATTCGTCTTGATGCAACTTGTGATATTTTTCAGACCAATAATGATAGTACATGCCAATCATACAAGAGACTCGTGACTGGCTGATCATCTCATTAATAAGTTGGACCATCATTTTAGATTAAAAAAATTTTAAATTTATGCATATAGGAACTTGTTAAATGCTAATTAATTTTCCATTCATTTATATATTTGATAAAATAGAACACAAAAATTAAAATGTAGAAAATGAAATCCTTTTATAATATAAATACGCTAATAGAGTTGAAAAGAAAATTAATATATTTTGATATTACTTAATTTAGACATGTCATATGTTAATATATATGTATATATATTGACAAAAAGATTAGTAAATTTTGTGGTGTAATAACTAATATTTTTAAAATTAATCTAATCATTAAACCAATAAAAACATTAATTTACATTTTATTGATTTGACTATAATTGAATCATAACTAAATTATTAAATAATTATATATATATTAAAATTTTAATATAATAAATATTAATAAAATTTGAAATATATTATGACTAATTATGTATAAAAATAAATCATGATATAATATTTAAATTTTAATTTATTTAAAATACATTTATATAATTTTAATAACAATTATATAAATTTTATTTTTATTTCTCATATATTATATTTAAATTTTGCAATTATAACCAAAGCAAACAATAGTCATTCAATGATAAAATTGTGACTTATCATTTCAAAGGTCTAAAGTTTGTATCTATGTTAGATGTGAGTTTGTATCTGCGTTAGATGTTTTGATTTGCTAAAATAAAAGCTTTATATTAAATATTGCACCTTATAATTATAGATGTTTGTTAGCTCAATGGTAAAGATGCTGGTTAACAGGCTTGGAGAGACAAGGTTTGAAACTCCACAAAGCTAATTTTGTGAAATAACAAATAAGGATGCAATTGATGGTCAACTTCTACACTTTTAATAACCTACAGTTGAATTCATGATGGAAATTTGATTTGAATTCTTGATGGAAATTTGATTCTCTCATACAATGGATGGAGATGAAAGAGGGGAAAAGTGGAGGAAGAGAAAAGTGGGAAAAAAAGGGAGAGAAGAGAAAAGTGAAAAGAAAATATTATCACCTTATGTGTTTAGATGGAGGAAGAGAAAATAGAAGAGAAAAAAAGATAAAAGAAAAAAATTAATTATTTTAAATATGACAATAATATTGTTATTATTTTAAATTTTTACATATATATTTTTAAAAACATAAAAAAAATAAAAACCAATTTAAACAATATTTAAATGATAAAAAAATTATTTTTAAATAAAATAAAAAATTTTCTTATTAAAAACAAACATTTAAAATTAAAAAATATTTACAAAATTAATTAAATTATAATTTGTATAAAATTATTTATAAATTATTATTTTAATACCATAAATATTAACACATATTTTAAAATTTCATAAATATTATTTTAATATATATTAATTAATTTAAATATAATATAAATATAATAAATATTTTTTAATTATATATATTATATTATTATATATATTTATATATAACAATTATATATTTAAGAATATAATATATATATATATATATATATATATACACATATGCATTGTCAAAAGCGACTAAAGTGTAGCCTTTGATTGTAGGTTTGTAGTCGGACGAGCTTTTATTTATTATTTATCTATTTTTTTTTAAGTATGCATGATTTATTAATTTTAATATTAAAAAAATATATTATTAATTTATAAAGAATATTTATTAAACATTATTTATCAATTATTATTTTAATAAAATAAATATAATTATTGATTTTAAAATTTTATAAATATTATATATTAAAATTATTATATTTTTTTTGTTGATTTTTCTCCCGCAATCTCTCTTAATATGTAAAGAAAAATTTTGCATAAAACTCACTATACTTTTCTCTTCCTATTTTCTCTTTTCCTCAATTTTTTCCTCCTACCAAATAAGAGAAAATTATGTTTTCTCTTATCTCATTTCTCTTCTCCCCACTTTTCTCTCCATCCAAACGCACTGATAGATTTTTCATTTGGAATTAGATTGGAAGTTATCATTTTATCTTCCATTTTTATTAACTGATATTTTATTATTATTTTAACTAAAGATATTTTAGTTTTTTTTATTTTTTTATTCTGATATTATTTTTATCTAACTAAATATAAAAATAAAATAATACTTATATTTCTTTAAGACATAAAAAAATTAATTTTAGCCCATAAAATATTTTTCATTTTAAGTTTAATCTTAATTTCAATTCTCAATCTCATAAAAATTATGAAAATCAGTTTATATACCAAACTGCTTTTTACTACTGTTGATTAAGTAGTCCAAGTCTTTAGACATTTCCAATAGATCCATCACAATCTCACGTACCGTTCTGCCCTTGATGTGGTTACCCAAAAAAAAAATTATATCTTCTCACCCTTTGTTAAAAATAATAACAATAATAAGAGATAAATATTATAAAAGAATAATTACAAGAATATAATACATATTATAAGAAAAAAAATGTGGAAAGGGTGCAATGTATAAACAGATAAGGGAGAAAAAAAATGCAAAACACTGAGAGAAGATTGATGATTAGGTAAAAATTATAATATTGCTACATAAATAAATGACACCAGACAATCCCGTCATACGTAACTGTGTGATAACTAAATTGACGATATCAAGAAGAAAATAAAGGATTTCTTTTTAAATGAAGTTGTAGAACCAAACTAGCAATTTCGCCATACATAAATTATCAGTGTATCGCGCAACTAATTTGGCCTTGTTATTTTAATTTTCTAATAAACAGTCTCTTCCCATCTTACACGAAGGAAGAAAAATGGTATGTATAAAGTTTCTTCTAATATATATATATATATATATATAATTTTTGGCACTATTCCTAATTTATTTATTGATTTAATTATTTTTTTCCTCTTGTGGAACCCCCTGAACATCCTAGCGTGCGCGTGTGTGTGCATCTATATAGAGTATCTTTCAACCAATCAACTCTAACTTACTAATTTGTTGATATCATACTCGTTTTTAAAATTAAAGAATATTAATTTAAATTTTATTTTTGAAACCAAATTTACAAAAAAATGGATGAAAGATTAAAAGATTAAAGATCAAGTTATACCAAAAGATTGAAACATGGATGAAAGGAAGCTTAATCAAATTAAAAAAATAATACAAATCAAGAAAGAGAGACTTCAACTTTTCCAGGCACTGAAAGTTTAGAATATTTAATTACGAGCTCTTCTATATTGATTATTATTCCTTCTATATTGATTATTATTCCTTCTGTATCAAAATATTTGACATTTAAAATAATTGTATAAAAATTAAAAAAGCTATTAAATAATTTTGAATTATAGAAAAATATCATTATATTGAAAGATGTAAAATATTAAATTACCTTTCTCTTCTTATTAATTTTTTTATTTATTTCCTGATTTATACACCTTCTCTCTTTTTATTAATAAAGATAAAATTATAAAAAATAATTAATATTACCTTAAAATTTTAAATCGATAATTATTTTAAAAAGAAAATTCTTCAAAACGTCAGTCATTTTACAATGGAAAAAGCAACTTTTTCTAATGCCTGCAACGCGGATTGACTCATTGGTACAACTTGAGGTTGAAAGAAGGAGGTGCATTAAATGCACTGAAATAGGGCAACATTTTTTTTTTCCCAATTTCTCTTGATGTTTTTTTTTTTTTTTTCACCTCATTTAAATACGCGGTAACTCCCCAAGTCATACCGCCCAATTACATGCATGTTTAGTTTACCATTGAAAGATAAAAAAATTATAATTTACAACTCATAAAATATAAAAGTTATAATTTATTACTTTGACAAAATCATAATTTAAAAAAAATTGAATCAAACATGCACTACATCTTGCAATAATTCAGTGTAGACAAATTCTACTTATGCTACATAGGCCGACCTTCATTCAAGACCAGCTTCTATCCACCACCCAAAGGTAAATGAATAAAGAAAAAAGCAGTTTATTTTCATTTTCAATCTGGATGAATTAATTACTCTGTCTATTAAATATAAAGGGATACGAGCAACATGCTACGTTGGTGTCAAGGACTAGCAAAAGAAAATGATATATAGCTTAGTTTAGTATAATGATATTGTATTTTTTAGAGTATTAAAAATATAAATTTTTTCTATTATGAGTTATGAGAAAAAGAAAGGTAGACAGTCATTAATAGATAGTGACAATTTTTGGTAAGGCAATAAATATTTAGAGATTTCTTGATTTGGATTTTTTTTAATAATTAAAGCTTTTGTGCTAGTAGATCAACTTCTTTTAAGATTATGTAAAATTGTCTTAGTAATATAAGCTTGGATAATGTAAATTGAATCATTTTAATGTGATCTATGGAGCATTCATAACATGATTTTTTCCCCAAAAGTAATAATTTATGCTAAATATAATGACAATGTGGATGTTACTTTAATTGATAGAATTAGCAAATTTTTTATACAAATATAAGAAAAAAATTATAATTATTCACTTTTAAAAAAATTACAATGTCATTTGTTAAACTTTCATATGTCTCTGTCTTTATTAGAACATCAATTTTCTTTTAGTAGTTTAGTAATTTTTATTTTTATTCTCTCTCCAATCAGTCTTATACATTTCGTCCCATTTGCGAGCTGAATTTTTTTAGTTTTGCTACAAAGAGATTAGCGATTTTGTTGTGGTAATAATTAGGCAGAGACATCAAACTCTCCATAAATTATTTTGTGATTTATATATATAATAACAAAAACTCATTTATATAGATTTCAACGATAAAAATGTTTAACTTCTCAGAAAGTTAAACTCTCTGTAACATTATTTATTTTTAATTTATATCACAAGAATAGAGTAATAATTTATGAAAACCATGAAATATACCTTTTTAAGTAATTTTTAAAATTTGAATCCTCTATAATTAGGGGAAGATCAGAACGGGCCTCATATATTCTTTATTTACTTTCTTTTATTTTCTGTTTCTTTCTTTAAATTTATTTGGTGTCTTTATCTGGTAAATACGTAAGATTTAGATTACAATTTTTAAGAGGCACGTGTGTGGGATGGCCACGATGGGCTCTGTATGCATTGGAAGTCATCTTGGACATCCCTTTGTCAAAAGATAATAATAGAAAAAGTTAGAAATTAGTGGAAAATAATTTGAAAACATAATAAATATTTAAAAAAAAAAAAAGAAGGAGACGCCAAGAGAAAGGGTTGTAACAGATAGAGGGAAGAGAAAAAGAATTGCAGAACAGTAAGAGAAGATTGATGGTGAAGTAAAATTAAAATATTGTCACATAAATGACACTAGACAATTACGTCATACTTAACGGCGTGATAATTAACATTTACGGCCCATTCGGTTTAGTGGAAAAGGAGGAGGGAGAGAAAAAAAAATTTATAATTTTACTTTTATAATTATTATTTAATATTTTTTAATAATATTTTTTTAATTATTAAAAATAAAGATATTATAAATATTTTTTATTTGTAAAATTATTTTTTTATTTTTTATTTACATTATTCTTAACGGTGTAATAATTAATATTTATGGGCATTTAATATAGTAGAAAAAAAAGAGAGAGACAAAAAAAGGAAAGAAAAGTTAAAAAAATCATAATTTTATCTTTTATAATTATTATTTAATATTTTTTAATAATAATTTTTTAATCATTAAAAATAAAAATATTATAAATATTTTTTATCTTTAAAATGATATTTTTATTTTTCATTTTTATTACTATCCTAATTTTTTATGTATTAAATGGGTTCTTAGCCTGAGCTAATTTGACGACATCAAGAAAAAAATAAAGGATTTTTTTAAAATGAAATTGCAGAACCGAACTAACAATTTCGCCATACATAAATTACTAGTTCATTGCACACTTAATTTGACCGTGTTAGTTATTTTAATATTTTTTTATAAACAATCTCTTCTAGAAAAATGGTATATATAAAGTATCTTTTAATATATATATTCGTAACCTATTCATTTTAATTTTTAATTGTTGTCATTATTCCTAACCTATTCGTTGATTCCCATCCCTGAATTCTTAACCTAAAATTTAATTTTTGATAATTTTTGGCATTGTAATATAGACATATATATATATATATATATACATAGAATATCTTTTCAATCAATCAACTCCAACATACTAATTTATTGATACCAGACTCGTTTTTAAAACTAAAGAATATTAATTCAAATTTTACTTTTGAAATCAAAATAAAAAAATAAGAAATATCTACTCATGTAGATATAATAAATTCATGATGGACCAACTTCATTGCACCTTTAAAGGAAATGATAAAGATTTCTTTTCTTGAAAATCCGCACTTTTACAAACCCAGAAAATAGAAGGAATTCTAAGATTTTTCTTTGGGACAAATACTTTTATGCATACCTCTTCTGGTGATTGGAATTGAGAAAATTCTGTCCCTGTTGTTGCAAACATACGATTCACGGGGAGATAGAGAAATAGAGAAAAATGATCCCTTGTGTCACCCCTCCAAAGAACATGAAAAATGATATATTTTGTCATATTGTAATCAACTTTAAAAAAAATTATAAAAAGCAAGAAAGAAACTAAGAGAGACTTCAACTTTTCCAAGCATCGGAAATTTGGAATATTTAATTAAGAGCTTGTTTTTATTGATGATTTTTTTTGTTTTAAAATAATTGATATTTAAGATAATTACACAAAGATTAAAAATTATTAAATAATTTAAATTGTAAAAAACTATAATTACTAAAATATCCTTATATTAAAAGATGTAAAATATTAAATTATCTCTCTTTTTTCTATTAATTCTCTAATTATTTTTTTCATTTATACATGCCCACTCCTTTGATCAAAAAGGGTAAAATTAATAAGAAAATAATTAATACTACCTTAAAATTTTAAAACCATAATTGTTTTTTTTTTAATATCCAGAACATTAATTATTTTACAACGGAAAAAGCAACTTTTTCCGATGCCTGTAACACGGATTGACTTATCGGTACAACTTTTTCATTTTCGTTTCAAATTAAGATTCTAAGAATTTGGTCTATGATGATATATATCAGCACATGGCCAATGCATTCCATTACCGATATAATTTTAGAAATTACAAATATTGGCGAATTTTCCATCCCCTTTAGATTCAAGTTTTTTGTTTTGTTTTGTTTTATATCTTCTTGTGTATCCCTCGAATAAATAGTTTGAATAAAGTGGTTCTCTTTTTAATTTTTTATAAGTCATTATTTGGGGTACATGGTCATTTTCTCGCAATCTAAATTTAGTCCCAATTTCGAAGTCCCTGCCCCAAGAGTTTGTGATTGAAGCCATATCAATATTAAACTTACCTCGTCGATTTCCAATTTTCCATTTTCAGTTTCTTATAATTAACGGTTCCCTCCGGTGGCTCCTCTCTATTTTTACTTCTCTTGGCCGGTATTCCATATAATCGAAGAATCAAAGCCTTTGGTCGCTATGTCTTTTATTTTTTTATAAAAACATATTTTTAAAAGTTTTAATTTATCATTGACTTATATTCTTTAGTTAATGCAAAGTCTTTCTTTATTATTTGGAATAACTGATATGTAGGAATTATTGTGGGTTACAATTAATTAATTTTTTTTAAATAAAAATGGGCTAATTTATTATCCATGTGAGATGTATTTAGGTTTAATTATTATGAGTAGTGATCCTATTATTCTATATTGGATATTTAATTGATTAGTATGAATAAAAATGTGGGCCTATAATGAGTGGATATTAGAGTTTTATTTAAATTTGACTAAGTCTTCTCTGTATTCAGATAAAATTTTAACTCCACAACTTACCCCATTATAAGTTGTGATAGGGAGTGTGAATCACAGAAGAAACTCTAGTCTTTTGAGCCTTCAGGGATTTAGAATCAACGGAGTATCCTAAATATGTCGTCATGTCTTCTACAGGTAATCAATTTAGTATTCTAATTTCGTATAATTGTCTTAAATTTATTCTTACATATGGTATCAGAACTTCAATTGTATGAATTAGAATTTAATAATTGGTCTGAAGACATGAATACAAGCTTAAAAATTTTAACCTTTTGCAATTTTCATCCATAAAAGTTTTGAAATCTTAATTGGATGATTTTTTTAAAAAAATTGAAACTTAAAACCTTAGGACTTTTGTAGAGTTTAAAATTTTAAATCAATTGGTATATGAAATTCAAATTATCATGGACCATATATGGGAAATTTTGAATTTGAAATTCTTGGTTAGGGTTTCAAGCTTGAATCACAATTGTCACAAATTGCTTCAAATTGTTGTATAATTTTTGAATATAGTGTTCCTTGTGATGATAAGAGAAAAACTCATACATCAATTGCATCAAAATTTGGTTGATTACATAACAATTTCTTTTGAAATTTTCTGCCATGGGAGGTTTTTTTTTTAAAGCATTTTTTTGCATCAAAATCATGTAATTCTTGTGTATAATTTTGGGTTGTGGGTATTATGTTGTTGATGAGTTTTTGAATGAAAATACATGTGAAATTGTAAGAAATACGCATCAAACATGCCCAGATTGGAGCTTCATTCACCTCGACTAAAGGGGACCCTTTTGCTTCGAATAACCCACAAATACTCAATATAATTTGGGGCTTTTAGGGTACGAGTTTAGAATGAGATTATAAGTGAAAACCACATCAAAAATGCAAGAAAAAGGCTCTAAAAATGAAAACCCCGCTCCCCTATCCGCGGGTCTACGTGACCCATTTCAGCATTTGGGCTAACCCGCTAAAGGTAGGGGATGAAGCTCCAAATGTTCGCCTACTCGCACGTTTGGAGAGTGAGGGAGAGTATAGCTTCTATTGATAGAATTTTTCAGTGTTGTTTTTTGCATTGCAATCCATATTTTAAATGTGATTTTTTGGAATATGTTTTATAATTTTTTGACTGCTATAAATATTTTTATATAAATATTAATATATAAAATATATTTTAATATTTATTTGGATAATTTTCTAAAAAGTGATGCATTGAAAAATTAATTCACTATATTTTTAACCTTATGATGATGTTCACTCTCTATATATAATAATATATATTTGTGTACTCTTAGCCTAATATATATGTCTTAATATGTTTGTTTTAAAAAATATATGATTCTATTTTAATTGTATTTGCCTAAAAGCTCTTTGGGAATTCTACAAAAATTATTCATGGACAGTAGGGATATAATATTTGATTGCATCTCCTTAGAGATTGTACCATGATTTTAGACAAAATATAAGTAATTCATGTACAAGAAGTTTTATAAATTATTATAGATAATTAACACCAAAGTGGAATTGTTCATATTAATACATAAAATTTCCTTTGCAATTTGAGAAAGACTTCTAATTATCTCATGCTATAACCTGCTCAAAGAGGGTTGTTGTATGTTATAATTAGGAGTAAATTTGGGATGAAGTTAATGGGGAATATATTAGTCTAAAATATTTATTTGCCTAAAAGGGATAGATATTTGAACCCAATGTATTTTCACTGATTAACTCATCTGAGATTCTGATCTATGTTGTGACATTGATTTGTACATTTTGCCCAAAAGGGAATGTGCTATTATGTTAGCCTCATTGTAATAGCTTGTTTTAATTAAAGCTATGTATAAATTGCCCTTGTTGTTTATTCTAATGCATTCCAATTTTGCAGTTATCTTTTCTATGAATAATTGTTATGTTTTAATTGAGATTTTAACTGGATCAAATAATAACAAATGGAAGCAAGACCTAGAATTCTCTTTAGGAATTGCTGATCTTGATCTGGCACTATGCGAGAGTAAGCCTAAAGTAAATGAGAAAGTACAACTGAACAGAAAGAGTTCTTAACCAAATGGAAAAAATCCAACAGACCTAGTCTGATTGCCATTAAGAGGACCATTTCTAAGCACCTACTTAGTTGCTTACCAGAAACCACAAGTGCTAAAGAATTTCTTATTATTTTGGAAGAAAGATACCAAGTATCTAATAATGTTGAATCTGGATATCTTATAAAAAAGTTGATTGATATGAGATATGATAATAATGAAGGAGGAAGGGAGTTCATTTTAAAGATGGTTCATATCCAAACCAAATTGAAAGCCCATAACATTGACAACATTGACTTAAATGAGAATTTCATTATTTCACATGCTTTGAATTGCTTACCTGTCGAATTTACATAAATCAAAACTACTTATAATACCTTTGGTGAGAAGTGGATCATTAATGACTTCATTACTAAATGTGTGGCTAAAGAAGAAAAATTAAAGAAAGAAAAGAGTGACATATCTTGTGATCTAACCCTTTTTACTTCCCGTGGTAAACCCAATTCTGACAAGAGTAAATGGAAACATAAGAAAAATCAATTCAATATTCCTCATAAGAATCAAAGTTTAAGGAAACTAGGCAATAGTCAACACCATGATGTAAGAGGTCCTAAATCAATTCCCATTAAGAAAAACATATAGTGTTTTTGGTGTAAGGGAAAGGGGTATAAAAAGAATGATTGCACAAAATTCAAGGCTTGGCTAGAGAATAAGAAGAAATCTAGAGGTAATCTCTTAGTTTTCATTTGTTATGAGTCTAATTTAATTGATGTCCCTATTGATTCTTGGTGGCTTAATAGTGATTCTACAATCCATATTGCTATATCTTTATAGGGGTTCAAAAACTTGAGGAAACCAAACCTGAGAGAAAGCAAGCTAAGGATAGGAAATGACCTTGAAGTAGTGGTAGAGTCAGTGGGAGACGTTAATCTAATTTTGACAACCAAATTTGAATTTATTTTGGAAGATATTTTTTATATACCTTCTTTTAGAAGAAATTTGATTTATATTTCTTGTTTAGATAAGTTTGGCTTTTATTTTACTTTTGGCAACGAAAAATTAAATTTGATGTTAAATTCTCATATTATTGGTTATGGATATTTAGTGGATGGTTTGTATAAACTATCTTTGGTTTCTGATAATAATTTTTCATCTTTAAATACTGAAAGTGGTTGCCAAAAGGTCTAAAATTAAAGAAAAATCCTTTTTCATTATGGCACAAAGCGCTTTTCATATTTCTAGGGAAAGAGTTGAAAGACTAATTAAAAGTGATATTTTACTTTCCTTAGAGTTTGACGACTTAGGGACTTGTATGGATAGTATTAGAGGAAAGTTCACTAAGAGTAAAAAGAAAGGTTTTAAAAATCATTCATAAGGATATTAGTGGACCTTTTTCTCCTATAATTTGTGATAATAAGTTCTTTATCACTTTTATTGATAACTTTTCTTGATTTGGCTACTTTATTTGATTAAAGAAAAATCTAATACTCTTAAAAAATTTAAGATTTTTAAAACTAAGGTGAAAAAGCAATTGAGAAGAGTCATCAAGATAGTGAGATTTGACCATGGTGGAGAATATTATGGTAAATATGACACCGTGGGCCAGCATATAGGACCTTTTGCAAAATACTTACAAGATTGTGAAATTGTTCCATAATATACCATGCCCGGTAGCCCTGAACAAAATGGTGTAGCTGAAAGGCGTAACTGCACACTTAAAGACATGATGAGGAGTATAATGAGTAGATGTAACTTGCTAGAATTTCTATGGGGTGAGGCCTTGAAAACAACCTTTTATATACTAAACAGAGTTCATAGTAAATTTGTGCCAAAAACATCATTTGAACTTTGGACAGGAAGAAAACCCAATTTGAACCACTTTTGGGTTTGGGGATACCCAGCAGAAGTTAACATTTACAATCCCTCAGAAAAGAAAACAGACCCAAAAACTAGTCATTGCTTTTTCATTGAATATCCAGACCATGCCAAAGGGTATAGGTTCTTTTGTCTCGGTGGAGGTGTCAAAATTGTGGAATCTATGAATGCTAAGTTTTTGAAACTTTATGTAGTTGAAGCCATTATCCCATCTCATGAGACTTCTATGGATACCCCAGAATCTATCTCTTTGCCTCTGCCCATTTTTTATAATAGTATACCATCTAATACCTTAATTGAAAATCACCTTCTAACTGAGAATGTTGTCAATCCTCCTATTGAAGTCCTACAACCAATTGAACCAGCTGAACAAATGCCTGTGAGGAGATCAGTTAGATAAAGAAGACCTGCTATCACTAATGATTTTATGGTTTAACTTAATGAAGATGTTTATGATGTTGGGAATGTTGTTGACCCTAAGAATTATAAAGAAGTTATTTCTTGTCCTCAATCTAATATGTGGAGAGATGATATGGATGAGGAAATGAAATCTATGGCTAACAATGAAGTGTGAGAGCTTGTAGAATTGTCTAATAATTGTAGGACAATTGATTGCAAATGGGTTTTTAAAACAAAGAAAGATTCACAAGGGAAGATTGAGGATATAAATCTAGACTTGTGGCTAAAGATTTTACTCAAAAAGAAGGCATTGATTTCAATGAAACATTTTCACTTGTATCCATTAAGGATTCTTTTAGAATTATTATGGCACTTACAGTTCATTTTGATTTGGAGTTATATCAAATGGATGTTAAAACAACATTTCTGAATGGTGACCTGAATGAAATAGTATACATGCAACAACCCAAGGGCTATCAAGCAAAAGGTAATGAGCATCTGATTTGTCAATTAAAAAGATCAATTTATGGTCTAAAACAAGCTTCTAGACAGTGGTATTTGAAATTTGATAAGATAGTAACCTCTTTGGGTTTCAAAGAAAATAAGGTTGACCAATGTATATACATCAAAGTCAATGGAAGTAAATTTATTTTTCTTGTGCTGTATGTAGATGATATTTTACTTGCTAGTAATGATCTTAGTTTACTTCATGAGATTAAACACATGTTGACTAGATTCTTTGACATGAAGGACCTTGGTGAACTATCATTTGTGTTGGGTATTGAGATTCATAAAGATAGATCACGTCATATACTTAGGTTATCTCAAAAGACTTACATTAATAGAGTTCTGGAGAGGTTCAATATGCAAAATTGTAAACCCAGAGATGTTCTAGTCATTAAAGGGGATAAATTTAATAAAGACTAATACCCCAAAAATGAGATAGAAAAGAGAGAGATGAAAGACAAACGCTTTGATAGTGCATTGGGGAGCTTGATGTATGCTCAGATATGCACTAGGCCTGACATAGCCTTCATAGTTGGTGTTTTAGGTAGATATCAGTCTAATCCTAGGAATGACCATTGGATAGTCGCAAAAAAAGTAATGAGATACTTGCAGAAAACTAAAGAGTATATGCTTGTGTACAGAAGGGTTAATAATTTAGAGATAATGGGATACACTGATTCAGATCTTGTCGAGTGTCCTGATAATAGAAAATCAACTTCTAGCTACACCTTTATGTTAGTTAAGGGTGCCATATCCTGGAAGAGTAAAAAACAGACTCTAGTTGCCTCATTTACTATGTAAGCAGAGTTTATTACGTGTTACACTGCCGCTACTCATGCTATTTGGTTGAGAAAATTTGATGACAAGGCTTCATATTATGGATTTCGTTACGACACCACTAAGGATTTACTGTGACAATAGTGCTACAGTGTTTTACACTAAAAATAATAAAACTACTAATAATTCTAAGCATCTGGAGTTGAAGTATTTGATTGTCAAAGATTTAGTAAAGAACAATGAAATAGTTGTTGAATATATAGACACATATTCTATGTTAACTGATCCCTTAACTAAAGGACTTAAACCTATTGTGTTTAAAAGATACGTTGAAAACATGGGCATTATAAGTTCTTTTGATATGTTTGGTTAGTGGGAGTTTGAGTTTTATATTATTTTCTTGTTATGTTGAACATTTTCTTTATATACTTTTGACATTCATATGATTTGTATTCCAACTAATTGATAATGTATTAAATTTTTAGTATTATGTATTTTTGAATATATATATCAATTATAAAATTTTAAACTCAATGTTATTAAGACCATTATGCCTGTGGTCGATGCTATATTGGAGTTGAGGCATGATGGTTTTTTGACAAACTATACAATTTCTTTAGTTTTAAAGCATTTAAGAGAAATTGTGATGACTGATAAAGAAAATAATAGTTTGGCCGTTAAATCACAGTGGCATACTATTTGTTTACTGCACTCCACACTAATGACTAGTTGACGGAGTCGGTGACATTTGTAACTATAGAAAGTTTAATATTAGTAATAGATATGATAACTATCATGATTCAGTGTTACTTGGTTTTAATTGGATGGAGTCATGATATCGCATCTTAGATCATATGTTTTTAAAATATGGCTACATTATAAAATTAGTCATTAGCCTAAAAGTCATTTTCAAAATAAAAGTTTTTAAAATAAAGAATTGATTTTGCAAAAGTAGGAGAATGTAGGAATTATTGTGGACTGCAATCAATTGATTTTTGTTTTAAATAAAAACGAGCTTATTTATGATCCATGTGAGATGCATTTGGGCCCACTTATTATAAATAGTGATCCTGTTATTTTAAGTTGGATATCTAATTGATTAGTATGGATGAAAGTACGGGCCCATAACTCATAGACCTATAATGGATGGGTATTAGAGTTTTATTTAAACTTGGCTAAGTCCCTTCTGTATTCAGGTCAAATTCTAACTCTACAACTTACCTCATTATAAGTTGTGATAGGGAGTGTGAATCACAGAGAAAGCCCTAATCTCTTGAGCTTTCAGGAATTCAAAATCAACTTAATATCCTAAATCTGTTGTCACATCTTCTATAGGTAATCAATTTAGTATTCTAATTTCGTATAATTGTCTTGAATTGATTCTTACATGATCACGATGAACATTCCTGGATGTTTGTCCTAGTTCTCATTGTTGAATGGGAAATTGAAAGGCAGGTATGGTCTTCATAACCATTTCAACTAGGAAGTTTGTGTTAGATCCATTCAAATCTCACAAGGGAGTGTGTACTCCACATCTAGCTAACAAATGGCAGATAGTGTTGTTAGTTTCCTGCTGGCAAATTTGCCTGAGCTACTCTTATAGGAATATAATTTTCCTAGTAATGTAAAGCATAAAATCATTTGTTTGGTTGCACGGTTGAAAATGAAAAAGAAATGAGAAATTTGGTGAAATTTTATTTTTGCCCTTTTAATTATTATTTAATATTATCTATTAATTATTATTTAATTATTAAAAATAAAGATATTATAAGTATTTTTTATCTATAAAATTATTTTTTATTTTTATTTTTATTTCTATTCTTAACTTTCTACGTATCAAATAAGTCGCAAGTTACTTCAGGATTAGATGCGAACACTGACTTCCATTCTCAAGGTTTCAGAGCAAAAGCGAAACAAGCATGAAGTAATCAAAGAGCAAATTGGCCAAATCAGGGAAGTTGTTTGTGAAGCTAAGGATGTCATCGACACTTAGATCTACGACCTTAATCGACAAAGAATCAAACGTTGGTGGAGCTTGGTCAAGTACATAAATCATTCAAAGCTACTTCATGATCTTGTAGACAAGATGGACAAACTCAAGCTTAAGTACAAAGCAATCAGCAATTTGCCATGGAATTCCCTCATGATTACCATGGAGAGGCAGAGTCAGCGATAGATTTGAAGAAACGCAGGAGAGAAGTTGAGAAAGATGATGTGATTGGCTTTGACAACTACTCAGAGGAGGTGATCAATCCAGTTGGCAACACATACTATTCTCCCTTTTGTTGAAAACTAATGGACACTATTCTTTTTGGTGTCTCATAAACCGCCTCCCCATTTTGCCCTTGATATAGTATCATATATGCAATAGTTTGGCTGTGCATGGGATTTTAAACGACTCCTGCAGTATCACATCTACTTTAATGTTGTACATTTTCGTCTTGATGCAACTTGTGACACATTTTTCAGACAAATAATGATAGTACATACCAATCATACGAAAGGCTTGTGACACACTTTCTCAAACCAGTAGCAATGGTACATGCCAATCATACGAGAGGCTCATGATCGGCTAATCATCTCATTGGTCATCTCATTAATGAGCTAGACCATTATGAAAAAAAAGGCTTAAAATCTATGCATATGAGGATTTGTTGAGTGGAACCAGTTTTTCAATCACTTATATATTTGATAAAATAAAATCAAAAAATTAAAATGTAGAAGATGAGATCCTTTTATAATATAAATATGCTAATAGAGTTGAAAAGAAAAATAGTATATTTTGATATTACATTATTTAGATATGTCATTTGTATATTTGACAAAAAGATTGATACTAGGAAATTTCTTGACGCAATAACAATTAATGATAAACTTTTATACTATATTTAATAACCTATAGTCGAATTCTTGATGAAAATTAAATTCTCTCATACAATGGAAAGTTCTCTCCATGGAATCTGGATTTTTCATTTGGAATTAGATAGGAAGTTACTATTTTATCTTCCATTTCTATTAATTGATATTTTATTATTTTGGACTAAGATATTTTAATCTTTTTATATTTTTTATTTTGATATTATTTTTGTCTAATTAAATATAAAAATCGAATAACATTTATGTTTTTTTGAGACATAACAAACATACTTTTAGATCATAAAATATTTTTCAAATTTTAATTTTAATTTTAATTTTCAATCTCATAAAAATTATAAAAATCATTTTAATAACAAAATGCTTTTTTACGACGGTTGACTAATCTTGTGTGTTTGGATAAGGGAAGAGAAAAGTGAAGGAAAAAAAAGTGAGGAAATTTTTTTTTTCTTTATATGTTTGGATGAATAGAAAAAAAAAAACTCTTTAATTTATAAAGACAATAATGCTCTTGTTGTACAATATTAATAATTTTTACCAATAAATAGAATATTTTAAAGAAAAGAAGTTATATTTTAAACATGAATTAATTATTTTGAATATATACATATATATATAATTTTAAAAAGAAATAAGAATAATAAATTAAAAAAATAAATTTATAAAAACAACATTTAATTTTTTTTAAAAAAATTTAACCAAATAACAAAAATAAAAATTGATTTAAAAATTATTATTTTAATACAATAAGTATGATTATTTAATTTAAAATTTTATAAATATTATTTTAATATATAGTAATCGATTTAAATATAATATATATAAATATAATAACTATTTTTTAATTATTTTTATATTTTATATATAATATATTATAATAATATATATTAAAAAATATATAATATATATATACATGATCATCCTACTAAATAGTGTTGCAAACAATTGACTAAATTTCAGTTGGTGATTTTTTTTTAATTTTTAATATATATAATTTATTAATTTTAATATTAAGAAATATGTTATTATTTTGTAAAATATATTTATTATTAATTAATTTTTTAATAAAATTTTAAATGAATAGTTATAACATTAATTAATTAAAATATTAAACATTTTAACTAAATTAATAATTTCAAATTTTTGACTAAAATTCAGTTGGGAAACACTGATTTCCAATCAAATTTTAATAAAAAAATTTTTAATTGCATTGCAGTTGAAAATTTTTCAATTAAACTATAGTCAAAATAGTTTCCAACTGCAATGTAGTCAGAATTTATATGACTAAATTATCATTTTAACATGTTTCTGACTGAGTTTTAGTCAAAAGTTTTTGACTACATTACAGTTATAAATCCTTTTTTAAAATTATTTAAATTCTTTTGTTTAATATTAAGTGCATATTTTAATAAATTTTTTATTACCTTGTTTAAGAATAATTTTTTCTGTTATTTGAACATTTTTTAAAATAGGTTTCCATTTTTTTCATTATTTAGCTAAACTTTTTTTTTAAAAAAATTGAAATGTGGTTTTTATAAATTTATTTTTTTCTGAAAATTTATTGTTCTTATTTTTTTTGAAAACATATATGTAGTCAAAAAATGAAAGAGTACAAATTAAGTTAATAGAAACTAGTATTTGTTTATCAAGAGTGAAATGAAAATGGAAAGATAAAATAGGTTAATTTGGGAAGATAAAATATGCATCATGTAACACTTCAAAATTAATTAAGGTGTTAATAATGTATTTAGACTAATTAAGAATAATTATTATGAAATAATTAGGTAAGCTATATGAACAAAAATTTATAGAAAAATAAAGTTATTAATATAGGTTTAAGATATCATTTGGGTTAAAACTTAATTTAGGCCTAAAATTTAATTTGAGTAAGCCATGGATAAGGATTTATGGAGGCCCAATGATTTTGAATGTAAGCCCAACTCCTTATCATGAGACTTAAGTTAAGAGATATTACTTAGCAATGGTCCAATTTGATTTAGTGAAATAGAGGCTCACGACCCAATTTACATAAGCCCTTATAGTTGGCCCAACACACATTATGCAGACCCAAATTAGATTGACTTTTGAAATTTGGCCTGACCTAACTACAACTTTGAAGCTCAACTCATAAGACTTGGTCCAACTAACACCAACCTTTGAACTTACTAGAATTTGGGCCTTAAAGTCAGCACACTTCACATAAATTCAAAGTGTTCTGCAGCCCACTTCACCAAATAAAGGTCCAATGACTAGAAATAAGCCTAAATGGGCCTTGGGTTGATGGGTTGGCCCATTTCCCCCTAATAACCCTAAAGGTTCAGCGGCCTCCCTTCCCATTAAGCAGAAAACACAAGAGGCAAAGGAGAAAATTCGGAGGTTTAAGGGAGACTAGGGTTCTACCAACATTGCAGTTCTATTTTTGACTCTTAGAGTATGATTTGGCCAAGGTGAGTTATATATAACTTAACTTTCTTATTCTTCTCTTCATTTTGGTCTGATTAGTTTTTGGTTTTGAGCATTTTCATCTCCTTCTTAAATCTGAAATTTGGTGTTTGGGTGTTTCCTTGTAAAATTTTCGGAGTTAAAAGCTAGAGGGATGATTAGGTAAGCATTTTCCTTCCATTTTGTATATTATTTTGTTGAAAAATGTCCCTAAGGGTTGATTTTCATAATAGGTTCTGCTATTGTACAAAATTACAAGGAGATGAAGGTGAAAAACTGAATTTTCTGGGCTTGATGACTTGAATCTGAATTTGGGAATGTCTCATGGTGTGTTCTTAGTAGTTAAGGCTCAACCTAATCCATTTGACCTCTTGGGTGTATGGGTAAGTGTTCCCTCTTCTCTTGTGTGGTATATATATACAAAATTTTCATCATTTGGACTGACTTTTGGTGCATGGCTTTTACATCTGGGAAATGGAGATGTTAGGAGTGACCCATTGTGAGTTCTTGTTGTTGCGATCTTGAATTAGTGTAGTAGACCCTTAGAAAGCTTAGGTAAGAAGTCCTTAATATACCCTTGTTAAGATTAATCTGTGGATAGGGAAATTCCTTACTAATGGTAGGTGAATAATAATGATTATGCTTATGTTAGGCCTGGTGTACTTTGAATCATGATGGTAGCTAGAGGATGAGTAATTGGCTTCATGAGGTAATTGGAGTTATTTTCCTAATTTCATGTATATGCTCATATTAATATGATATTTGTTACACATGCTTAATTCTGAAATGTTAAATGACCAGTTGACTACTTGAATTGTTATTGTAATTGGACCTTGTGAGTCCATGGTGGAGCTGTGGAGCGGCTGCCACCCGTCATGTGCTTCAATTGAGCACCGGGTTATGATCAGACCCCAGATGCACTAAGCCTTAGTTGTGCTCATTATGAAGTAGGTGCTGTGGACGAACCTCTCCCAATGTTATTGACCATTAACATGTTGTGTATGATTACTGGTATGAGACAGTAGTCATTAGTAGTTCAACTAATGCATTTGCAAATTGAATTGATGATTTTGGTATTGATGACATGAAATTGTATTGGATTGATTAACTTGTACATATATATGAAAATTGCCTTTTGTTACTGAGATTGTATATTTCACCCCGTGTGGGCTAACATTTTCAAGGACCAAACCTCTTAGTGTCAAGGAGAAAATTAATGGAAGTTTATTATATGGTTTAGTAGTAGGTAGGTTTGGAAACCTCATCAGATTGTATTTGTATAACTAGACTACTAGCTTTATGTAATTACTGCATTGCATCATGAATTACCAAGCATAGGGACTATAATCATTTGATACATCATATGTCAACTTAAACTAGTGATATATGGAATTTCTAATGGGACTTATGTTTGAATGGAAATATGAGTAGTGTATGAACTCTTTGCTGTCATTGATATATGAACTCACAGGTTTATGATGGCTAGAGGGTAAAGAATCTACATTTGAGTTTTGAATGGGTAATGATAGATGTGTTAGGTAGATTAAGTAAAAGAAAGACACTAAATCTTCACAAACTAAGTTAAAGTGGCATAGAGTGTTGGTAAAGAGAGAATTGGAGAGCATGAGATGAAATCTTGAGAGTTATAGGAACAGAAGGGAATTGGCTGCGGCCAACATTTAATTGGCCTCGGCTAAATGTGGCAAAACTGCCAAAGAAGAAAACAAAGAGCAATTGGCCGCGGCAAATAGTAAGGTTAGCTGCGGCTAAGTTTGAGAGGTAGATTTGGGGGTGTTCCAGAGGGTATTTGGCCACAGCGAAAAGGATATTTGGGCGCGGCGAAATGTTCAAAATTTGTGAAGGTATAAAGAGTTGAACCCGAGAGTAATTGGCCGCGGCGCGAAAGAATTTATATTCACTTAAAAACCTTAGTTTCTCTTAAGGTAATGCTAATGAATGATCTAGAAACACTTGTAGGAGGATTTTATGAGTTGGAATTGATGGATGGAAGAATCAAAGGCTCCTCATTGATAATTAAATTTACTTGCACATTCGAATAATTGTGGTTGTCTAGCTAATGACCCTAACAACATTAAAGTTTTAAATTTTCTCACTTTTTCTCGATGTAATTAATCTTAATGACTTTAAACCTTGATTTATGATTATTAATTACGTCTTTAACCTTAATTATGATTATTAGAAGTTAAGGTCGTTATACATCACATTAGGTAGAGTTTTCTTCTCAAAATCTCTTTATATTTAGAAAGAAAATTTTTTAGTTGGGAGTGGGGTCTTTTATGCTAGTGCAATTGGGAGTCTGATGTATGTGATGGCATGCACAAGACCAGACTTAGCCTATGCAGTTAGTGTTGTGAGCAGATTCATGGGAAATCCAGGGAAGACTCACTGGGAAGTAGTAAAGTAGATCATGCGGTACTTGAGAGATACAGTTGATGTTTGTCTAGTTTATGGTACTGATGGATTTGCTGGTGGATTGGTAGGTTATACAGATTCAAATTATGGTGGAGACCTTATGATGCGGAGATCATTGACATGCTATATCTTCACCTTATATGGATGTGCTGTTAGTTGAAAAGTAACTTTGCAGTCTACAGTTGCTTTGTCAACCACTGAAGCAGAGTACATGTCCTTGACCAAAGGAGTGAAGAAAGTAATGTGGTTACATGGTTTGATTGGAAGCCTGGGTTTGAAGGTTCAGATGCCTGAGGTGTATTGTGACAGTTAAAGTGCGTTGAGCCTGGCAAAAAACTCAGTCTACCATGAAAGGCCCAAGCACATAGATGTCAGATTGAATTTCATCAGGGATGCCTTGCAAAATAAGGTGGTGACTATAGAGAAGATACCAATAGCAGAAAATCCAGCAGACATATTGACAAAGCCATTGCCTGTTGACAAGTTCAGGCATAGCTTGGACCTGGTGCGAGTATGAGCAACATAAGGCCTTATAGCGCGTAAGGGTAAGGAGATGATCGAATAAGACATCTGGAGATTTTAAGTCAAGGTAGAGAATTGTGATGATGCCTTCAAATCTTAAAACCTAAGTCCCACATCGGATAGAACTCAGATGGGAAGAGAATTACTCATATATAAAATAGGGGACAAGTCCCACCTCGAATAGAATTGAGTTGGGAGTAAGATTGTTTGTGTATATAAAGAGGGCTTCTACATCTACCTTGTACCTTGTATCATTCAGTCTCAATAGTATAAAGTTTTTTTTCCCTGCCCATGGACGTAGGTCACATTAGTCGAACCACATTAGTTTTCTGTGTCATTCTTTCTTTTCTTTTTACTTTCTTAATACTGCCAATTTACAACAATTAAATTATCTTTTTCTTCTTATTAATTTTTTTAATTATTTCTTCATTTATACATCCTTTCTTTTTCTATTAATCAAGATAAAATTAAAAAAATAATTAATATCACCTTAAAATTTTAAAAAGATAAAAATTTCCATTATTCTACAATGAAAAAAGCAACTTTTCTTAATGTCTCACTAGTGTCACATCTACTTTAATTTTGTACATTTTGGTCTTGATGTAATTCGTGATCTTTTTTCAGACCAAGAATGATAGTATGTGCCAATGAGTTTGGATCCTCTGAAGTGCAGAAAGATAAAGTGTCTCTGAAGTATCTCACACCTTTCTTATTTTATTTATTTTTATTTTTTAATATTAATATTTTAATAACAAAACTGTCTCTGCAACTTCTCACTTCAGAGGCAATTCACAGATGCTCACTTCAGAGGATCCGTGCCCTCATACAAGAGGCTTGTGAGACATTTTTCAAACCAATAGTGCTGGTACGTGCCAATCGTATGAAAGGCTCGTGATTGACCGGTCATCTCATTAACGAGTTGGATTATCATTTCCTGAAAAAAAAAAAAGACTTAAATTTATGCATATGGGGATTCGTTGAATGCAAACCAATTTTCCAATCATATATATATTTGATAAAATGGAACCCAAAAATTAAAATGCAAAAGATGAAATCCTTTTATAATATAAATATGCTAATAGAGTTGAAAAGAAATATTAATATACCGAAAAGAAAAATATTATATTTTGATATTACATTATTTAGATATGTCATATATATATATGACAAAAAGATTGACATTAATAAATTTTGTAGTGCAATAACCAATAGTTTTTAAATTAAACTAACCATTGAAGTAGTAAAAATACTAATTTATAATTCATTGATTCAATTATAATTAAAAAATAATTTAAATAATAATAATTAAATTTATTTATTTATTTTATATATTAAAAATGTAACATAAAAAATAATAACAAGTAAATATTAAAAAAATTTAAAATATATTATACTAATTATATAAAAAATAAATTAAATATGACATAATATTTTAATTTTAATTTTTTTAAAAATATGTTTATATAATTTAATAAAAATTACATAAATTTTATTTTTATTTTTCATCTATTATATTAAAACTTTAGAATTATAACCAATGCAACAATAGTAGCTTAATAGTAAAGTTGTGGCTTACCATTTGAGAAGGAGGTGCAAACCACACGTTAGATGTTTTGATTTTCTAAAATTAAAGCACAATAAAGACTTTATATTAAAAATTACATCTAATAATTGAAGATTTATATTAGCTCAAGGGAGAGCGCGTTGATTCACACCTTAGAAGAACAAGGTTCAAGACTCTACAAAGCTAATTTTGCGAAATAATATATATGGATGCTGCTTCAGCATCGATTTTCATCCAAAATTCACTCGTTCAATCCAATTCTTAATCAAGTTTGATCTATTTTAAATGAGGCTGATTTTGAAGTACTTTCAATTCAAACATATAGCTGGTTCACTATTTTTTCAGTTGAATTTATAAATTTAATGCAATTTGGTTCTAATAACATTGCATAACAATTAATAATCAATTTCTACATTATGTTTAATAACCTACGCTTGAATTCTTGATAGAAATTAGATACTCTCATACAATGGAAAGTTCTCTCCCACAAGATGAAATCTAGATTTTTCATATGGAATCAGATTGGAAATTACTATTTTATCTTCCATTTCTATAATTAATTGATAGTTTATTATTTTTAACGGAGGATATTTTAGTCTTTTTGTCATCTTTTAATTTTAATATTATTTTTATCTAGCTAAATATAAAAATATAAAAATATTTTATATTTTTTTAAAATATAACAAACATAATTTTAGACCATAAAATATTTTTTAATTTTAATTCTCAATCTCATAAAAATCACTTTATATACAAAACTGCGTTTTACTACTGTTGACTAAGTAGTCTAATTCTTTGCACATTTTCCGTCGATCCTCACCTAGCGCTTTGCACTTGATGTGGTTATCATCTATATTAATGGTTTAGCCATTCCTGAGATATTAAATAACTCATATCAGCTGCATTTTTGGGATATATATGTCTCAACACAACATGTCACCCATACTTCAAAATAATAATAGTTGTTTAGGTCAATCAATCTTGTACATTTCCTCCGACTTGCGAACTGAATTTTGTAAAATTTTGCTACAAAGAGATCAGCGATTTTGTTGTAGTAATAATTTGGCTGAGATATCAAACTCTCCTTAAATTATTTTCAGATTTATATATATATATAATAACGAAAAATTAATTTATATAGATTTCAAAATGATTTAACGATAAGAAAGTTCAACTTTTCAAAAAGTTAAACTCTCAGTAACATTATTTATTTATTTTTAATTTATGTCACAAGAATAGAGTAATAAGTTATGAAAACCATGGAATATACTTCTTTGAACAATTTTTAAAATTTGAATCCTTTATAATTAGGGGAAGAGAGTGGGCCTCACATATTTTTTGTTCATTTTACTTTTTTTTCCCCTTCTTTCTCTAAATTTATTTAGTGTATACTCCCGATAAATACATAAGATTTAGACTACAACTTTTATAATATTAGTAGAGGCATGTGTATGGGATGGCCAAGATGGGCCCCGTATGCATAGAAAGTCATCTTGGACATCTCATGTACATACCCCCAGCACAAAGGAAAAGTCCGTATCTTCTCACCCTTTGTCAAAAAATAATAATAAAAAGAGATAAAAATTGATGAAAAATAATTAGAAAAACATAATAAATATTATTTAAAAAAATGGACACCAACAAAAAGAGTTGTAATAGATAGAGATAAGAGAAAAGACTGCAGAACAGTGGGAGAAGATTGATGATTAGGTAAAAATTCTAACATTGCGGCATAAATGACACTAGATAATCATGCCATACTTGACGACGTGATAATTAACATTTAGCTTTAACTATTGTTGTTAAACTTATGAGTTGACTCTCCGATTTTAACGAGTTTAAGTTTCTACTTAAAAAAATCGTGTTAACTCGTTTATAAATTTGCACTCAATACAAAACGGTTTAATTTATCTTTGATTTAGATAAATTCAATTAACTTAACGTGTTTTGAATCAAATTTGACGAATTCCCATATAATTAATCAAATTGAGTTTAAAAAGAATAAAAATTATTAAATATAGTACAATCTATTAAAGAGGGACTCAAAAATAATATTTATGTATAAATTTTATTAGAATTTTTACATTGAAAAATATGAATTATAAAATATAAATAATTTTATTAAAAAAAATTGGTATAATTTAAAATGTATTTAAATGAATTTCTATTTGTATATTATATTTTATAGGTAATTATTAACAAATATAAACTCTTACGAGTTTACGATACGAGTCGATGTTACGAGTTTATCATCTCTTTACGAATTTACTTAAACTCACGAATTTGACAACCTTGACATTAACTAATTTGATGATATCAATAAGAAAATAAAGGATTTTTTTTTCTTTTTTAAATGAAGTTGTAGAACCAAACTAACAATTTCACCATACATAAATTACCAGTGTATTGCACAGCTAATTTGACCGTGTTAGTTATTTTAATTCTTTTTATAAACAATTTCTTCCCATCTTAAACGGAGGAACATAATGGTATATATAAAGTATCTTTTAATATATATATATATATATATATATATATATATATATATAGTAAAATTTAATTTTTGATACTTTTTGGCATGATAGTATATGTGTGTATATATATATATATGTATGTATGTATATAGAGTATCTTTTCAACCAATGAACTCTAACTTACTAATTTATTGATATGGGTCTCGTTTCTTAAATTAAAGAATATTAATTTAAATTTTATTTTTGAAACCAAATTTAAAAATGAAGCAAGGAAAAGTACCAGCTTATGTAGATAAATAAATTCACGACGGATCAAATTCATTGCATCTTTAAAGAGAATAATAAAGTTGTGCCAAAGCATTAAAAGATGAATGAAAAGGAAGTTTAATCAGATAAAAAAAAGTAATAAAAAGCAAGAAAGAGAGACTTCAACTTTTCCAGACATTAGAAATTTGGAATATTTAATTACGAGCACATCCTTATTGATCATTATTTTTGTTTCAAAATAATTGGCATTTAAGATAATTATATAAAGGTTAAAGAATTATTAAATAATCTAAATTGTAGAAAATTATAATTACTAAAATATTCTTATATTAAAAGATATAAAGTATTAAATTATCTCTCTCTTTTTTAATTTTTTAATTTTTTAATTATTTCCTTATTTACACATACTCTCTTTTGTTATTAACAAGGGTAAAATTATAACAAAAATAATCAATATTATCTTAAAATTCTAAAAAGATGATTATTTTTAAAAAATTCCCAAAACGTCAATTATTTTACAGTGGAGAAAGCAACTTTTTCCAATGCCTCGAACGCGGATTGACTAATTGGTTCGACTTTTTCTAATGCCTCGAACGCGGATTGACTAATGGCTACGACTTTTTCATCCTCTTTCAAATTAAAGATTCCAAGAATTTGGTCTATGATGATATAATTCTAGAAATTATAAAAATTGACGAATTTCCGATCCCTTTTAAATTCAAGTTCTTTTTTGTTTTGTTTTGTTTTTTAATTTTCTTATGTTTCCCTCGAATAAATAGTTTGAGTTTAAGTGGTTTTCTTTTTATTTTTTATAATAGTCATTATTTGGGGTCGATGGTCAATTTTTCGTAATGCAAATTAAGTCCCAATTTCGAAGTCCCTGCCCCCAAGAGTTTGTAATTGAACTCATATCAATATTAAACTTAAACTTACCTTAATCGATTTCCAATTTTCCATCTTCAATTTGTTATAATTAACTGTTCTCTCCGCTGGCTCCGTTCTATTTTTACTGCTCTTGGCCAGTATTCCATATAAACGAAGAATCAAAGGCTTTGATTGCTATGTCTTTTATTTTTTTTTATAAAAGGATATTCTTAAAAGCTTTAATTTATCATTGACTTATATTCTTTGATTAATGCAAAGTCTTTCTTTATTTTTTGGAATAACTGATCATGATGAACGTTCCAGGATGTTTCTCCTACCTCTCATTGTTTAATGGGAAATTGAAAGGCATATATGGTCCTCAAAACCATCTCAACTGGGAAGTTTGTGTTGGATACTTGGATCCCATTCAAATCTCTCAAGTGAATGTGTACTCCACATCTAGCTAACAAATGGCAGAGAGTGCTGTTAATTTCCTGCTGGCAAATTTGGCTGGGCTACTCTTGCAGGAATATAATTTGCCTAGTGATGTCAAGCAGAAAATCACGTTGCTTCGCGATCAGATGCGAACACTGGCTGCCATTCTCAAGGGCTCAGAGCAAAAGCGAAACAAGGATGAAGTAATCAAAGAGCAAATTGGCCAAATCAGGGAAGTTATTCATGAAGCTGAGGATGTCATCGACACCTACGTCTACGACCTTAACCGGCAAAGAATCGAACGTTGGTGGAACCCAGTCACTTATGTAAATCATTCAAAGCTACTTCATGATCTTGGGGACAAGATAGACAAGATAGAGAAGAGGATTGAAAAAATAAATAGCAACAAAGAACTTGGCATGGGATTCGGTCAAGATTACCCTCGAGAGGCAGAGGCAGAGGCAGAGGCAGTGGCAGCGGCAGATTTGAAGAAACGCAGGAGAGAAGTTGAGAAAGATGATGTAGTTGGCTTTGACGACTACTCAGATGAGGTGATCAATCGACTCACGGGAGGGCATCGACAGCGTGAGGGCATCTCCATCATTGGTATGGGTGGGCAGGGCAAAACCACTCTTGCCCGAAAGATCTACAACAATGATCAGGTAAAGAGATATTTTAAGACCTTCGTGTGGACTGATGTTTCTGAAGATTGGGAAGCTACCACACTATTGCTCAACCTTTTGGCTCAAGTGGGATCAAGTCGTCATCAACAAAAGAGTATAGAAGATTTAAAACAGGAGATCCAAAAAGAATTGGATTTGAGTAGTTCTAAAGAAATGAGTATGGAGGATCTAATAAAGCAGAAAATCCATGAAAGCATGAAAGGAAAACGATATCTCGTTGTCCTTGATGACATATGGAAACCTGAAGTATGGGGTACCATACAAAATGCTTTTCCTGATGACGACAAGGGGAGCAGAATATTGATAACTAGTCGCTTTGATCAAGTTGCTCGTGTTGCAAATCCATCTTCTGAATCTATGTATAAGCTTCCATGTCTTAGCAAAGAACAAAGCTGGGAACTCTTATCAAAGAGGGTATTCAAGGGAGAACATTGCCCTCCTGAACTAGAAGATCTTGGCAAACAAATGGCTGAAAGCTGTGATGGTTTACCATTATCCATTGTGGTATTAGCAGGCATTCTAGCAACACTGGAGAGGTCTAAAGCAGCTTGGTCTGTCGTCCATGGAAATGAAATTTGGCATCTTCTTCAACAAAAAGACAAATGCATGAGCATATTGGCATTGAGCTTTAACTACCTACCACAGCATCTGAAACCATGTTTTCTTTATGTTGGTCTTTACCCTGAAGACTACAAAATTCCAGCTAGGGAATTGATCCGTCTATGGGTAGCAGAGGGGTTAATACAAGGAGATACCGGCAACAAGCAACCAGAGGATGTTGCTGAATACTACTTGGTGGAGCTTATTGACCGAAGCTTGATCCAAGTCGAAAGCAAGAGGACTGATGGGGGTGTGAAAACATGTCGTATTCATGATCTTATGCGAGCACTCTGCATAGAAGAAAGCAGGAAGGAGAAGTTCTATGACGTCATTGCTAACAATAGCAATTCAAATCTGGCCAATCCTCGAAGACTATTCCTGTATCAGAAAGGTTCAACCTACCTATCTTCCAGCCTTCATGCTAATCATTCATCTGTGCGTTCTTTGATTTTCTTCGCCAATGATGAACCTTTTGAGAATAGCGATATTTGTCTATGGAAAAACAAAATGAATTCAATATATTGGAAATCCATTTTGGAGGACTTTATATTGGTTCGCGTCCTTGATGTCTACAAGGCTGGGATTGAAAGAATTCCTAATCGGATAATGCAACTAATACATCTGAGGTACCTAAAGATAGACATAAATATTTCATTCATTCCAGATGAAATATTGAACCTATGGAATTTAGAAACTCTAGATTTGAGAACGTGGAATTTGGATCCAGTAAAATTACCTAGGAAAATAGGGAAACTTAACTGTTTAAGGCATCTTTTGCTCCGTCCGTATGCGAAGATGCCCCGTCTTTATGGTCCTTTAGACAATCTACAAACCCTTTCTACCGTTGCTCTTAAAGATGATCTGGGTTCCATCTTTACCAATATGCGCAAGTTGAGAAAATTGGGATTGTGCTACAAAGATAAATCCCGGTGGAATCCGGGTAAGTTCTGGCCAACCCTTCCAACCTTATCCGATGTAAAAACACTCAAGATTGAGGGGCCTGCTATCCTTCCAGAAGAAGTAGTTTTGTTTCCTTCGAATCTCACCAAGATAACATTGATATTCCCGCGGCAACTAGATTTTCATGTCTTGGAACTTTTGGGAGCCATTCCCAATCTCCAGATTTTGAAATTATCTTATTTTGTAAGTAGTGTCGACATTGACTGTAAAAGTGGACATTTTCAAAAGCTCGAAGTTTTTCAAATGAAACAGGGAGAATGCAGAAATTGGCATTTGGCCAGAGGTGCAATGCCTCTCCTTCAAAGCCTGTCTATCTTTTACTGCGAAAGCTTGATTAAGCTCCCTGATGAACTATGGTCATTATCTGATTTGCGAAATGTGGTAGTGGCAGAGCCATCCGACCAAATGGCAGATTATCTTGCAAAACTAAAGATGAAGGATGGGTGCAAGCTTACAATCCTTTAATGCCGCATAAGATTGATAGATCAGCTGGAATAACTGGTACATCTTCTATCTTTTCACTCTTCTCTTACGATTTACATAATTGTTAGTTATTGTCACTCAGTACTCTGTATCATTGTTGTTGCTCTGCCATTTATTATTCTTGTTTTTGTTGTTTTTGGCATGATCATAAGAGGACAAAATGCAAATGAAATTAAATAATAATTGAGATAAGTTGAACGTGAATTTAGAAAGAGTTGAAAAAACTAGATTTAGAATGCACCACAAGATTTTCAGTTGAGATGAAAAATGACAAGTTCATCTTAATCATAAAATTCCAATTTAGATGAACTAAGGTGATAAAGTGAAAATATCAATTCAATTCTTCTTGTTTTATGTTCCAAACAATAGAATACAAGAATTGCTGAATTTTAGAGTGTTAACTCAGTAATTATATTTTACATATGACATTTACTTGATGAATAAAACATTTGTTTTGATAAATAAAAAATGATCTTTATTATTGAAATTATATTTCAGAATGAAAATAAAAAATTGATTGAATGTGACTTGACAGACATTCGATGACTTTAGGAATAATAAAAATGCAGAGTAATATATCTAGTATACAAGTATTAAAGCCCTCATTAGTGCTTCTAAGTATAATCATAAAATTGACGGTTAATTAAGTTTCTTTATTGAAGCCTACAGTTTTATTAAATTTGGATTTTGGTCCTTAAAGTTTAAACTTTTTTAATTATATCCTTATAATTTTAAACAATATTGAATTTAGCTTCTTCTACCAATAAGTTTTTGTCGATATAACATTAAATTTAACTTACAAAGCCAACTATATATTATTTTGGCATTCATAATATATATAATTCAAGCCAACTCACCCAAATTACTTTACATAGATTGTATTATATCATACATGTGAATTAATTTTATTTTATCATCTATATTTATACTTTTTGTTAGCATAAATTATACATACACATAATGTCAAAATGGCACATAATTATTCACATCAACAAAAATTAATAGTAAGGAAGGACTTTAAATTTTTTTTAATTTATAGGAATCTGATTACAAAATTTTAAACCATATTTGACTAAATTAAAAATTAAATAAAATTATAGAAATTAAAATAATGATTAGTTCACCAAAATTAATAGATATGCACTAGGTGAAATCTCCTAAATCATCTTGATATCTTATTTTTAATCAATAAATAGTTAGTTTTTCTATGATCGATCTTTTTCTATAAGAAAATTTGAGCAGAAGATATTAATTCTTCTTTCTCTGTTTGTTCTTAATTTCAGGAGCTAATATTAAAGATCAACCTCTAAATTGCAGTGCTGGTTATTGACGTCAGTATGTGTGTGTGTGTGTTTCATTTGGTATTGTATGCGTATTTGTTCGTGTAATATTTTTTATAATTACTTTTTTTATTGTTGATATTGGACTCTACGTCGTTGAATATGTCAAAGTTCACACGCTTTTGTATGGTTTGTCAAGTAAGATAAGTCTCTTGATTTTATACTTTTGTTTGTCTTTTGCAAGATTTGATTTATTGAAATAACTTTTGTTCTTTGTTTTTTTTTTTCTATCAACGCCATTTTTTATGTGGTTATGTTTTTGAATATTTTTGTGAAAAGCTAAATTGTATATTTAACCTTCATATTTTCTCTAAGCCTTTAATTTAGTTTTTATGTATTTTTTTTTCTTTCTACAGACAAATCCTTTCACTTTTCCATCATTTTCAAACAGGTCCAAGACTTATAACACTGTTAAAGTTACGCTTGCAAGCTAACAGATTGCTAATGTATCACAAGTCCAAGTTAATATAAACTTTCCTTCGTCCATGTAACATTTTAATTTGGTTCCCAAACATTCAATTTTCTTTTAATTCTGATCCCAATGTTTCCACTTTGTTTTTAAGTTAGTCCTTCATATTTTATTATTTGTTTCCACATTAGTACTTCCTATTAACATCTAAGTATTCCATTAGCCAAGTCAACAATTTTGACAGTGTTATAACAAGCATTCATAGTTAGGATGACGTACTGTTACCATCTCACAGAACATGCACCACAGTGTTATCATATTTAGGTCTACTTGAAATTGCACCTCGTTGAGCCAACAAACTCACACCATGTGCCTCACCTGTCATTGGTCTTTTATTTTTATTGAGAAAAATTACTCCCTATGGAAAAAAAAAATCAGTTAGCGAAAGATTTTTGCCCCCTCTAATTCATTTGAAATCCATATCAAACATGGAAAGATAGGGCCAGAAATTAAATGCGGAATTTGAGACAAAATCTGTCCCTAATCTCAATACATGATATTTTGAAAATTTTATCTTTTAGCATTTATTTGTAATTAAATATTTTGTTAGTGAATGAATCTCTCCCCCAATTTTTTTTTTTTTAAACTTACTTCTAAAATCCTATCTCCATGTCTTTCCTCACACTCACTCACACTAATATTGTTCAACACAATCACTTGAATTCTCTCATTCAACTCATTTAGCCATTGCCTTCATCTTTTAACTCAACAGGTCTCAAAACAATATTATTTAATTCAAAAATAATAATAATAATATAAAATCATTAGATATTAAAATTGCTTGATGAATTTCATAAAATAATATATATATATATATATATATATATATATAATATTAGGGCTTGTTAGTATGTTGAGCAACTACATTCTACCTTTTTTAATTTCCTAAAAATATTATCAAGCCAAATGAGAAAACATAACAATTTACGTTCTTCATATCATCAACAGTAATAATGTTACGATTCAAAATTCATAGTCGTGATTGGCATATAGACCAAGCTAATATCAAGCTAACTTAGTCTCTCATAGTTATTGAACAATCTCATATTTTGACAATTTAATTTACAATAATCAATCCATTCACATAAATCCGTTAGGGGTTGTTGAAAATTTGACAAAATCTCCTTGAACACCACCAAAAAATATAAGATAGTTATAACAGATATAGCCACAAGGCCTACAAATACTAGTTTTCCTTCAAAGCAACCTAGCTAGACAACTATTGTAGCTACAACATTATGGAGTCTATGAGCATGAAGCCATTTGCAAGAAAATGAGGCATACCCAAAGAGTTACGAGGATTGGTCCAACCCCATAGTGTGTGACTCAAGTACCCATTACTCTGAAAATATAGAAAGGAGTATGTTATATAGACTTTGAAGTGCATAATAAACAAAGAGTAAAAAGGAAAACAATTATATGAATGAGTTCTTTGCATGCACGGGAAGCAATCACCATGAAATAAATCATTTAACTTAATAAATCCAAGTGAGTCAAACATAAGAAGACTAATTAAAGTAAAAGTAAGCATTTACAAAATCAATATTAAGAATAAAAATTAGCACTTACAAGGTAAATATTACAAATAAAATTAGTGTTCACAAAGTAAAATTAAGAAAAAAAATTAATGTTTACAAAGCAATTATCAAGAATAAAAATTAGCATTTACTAAGTAAATCTTAAAAGTAAAAATTACTGTTTACAAAGTAAATATTAAAAAAATAAAGGTAAGCATGTTTTATATGAGAGAACCGCATAATACTAATCATTCTCACTAAAGCCAACTACACTACGTTGGCAACTTCTTGCCCTCTTACAGGTAACTATACCTAATGAGTTTTTTGCAATGCACAATAACCGATCACCATAAAATAAATCATTCAACTTAATGAATATAGATAAGTCAAACATAAGAAGACTAATTAAAGTAAATGTGAGTGTTTACAAAATAAATAACAAGAATAAAAATTAGCACTTACAAGGTAAATATCAAAAATAAAATTAGTGTTAACAAAATAAAATTAAAAAATCAATTAGTTTTTACAAAGTGATTATTAAGAATAAAATTTGGTGTTTACAAAGTAAATATTAAAAGTAAAAATTAGTTTTTACAAAGTAAATATTAAGAAAATAAAAGTAAGCAAATTTCATATGAAAGAACCACATGATCCTATTCATTCTCATTAGAAGTGGTTATACCACATTGGCAACTCATGCCTTTTTACAGACAACTACATATAACGGGTAGTTCATTTTTTACCTATTCATACCATCACATTCTATTTTTTAAGTGCACATAAGTTGTTATGCCTACTCAGGTTACGAGGTTTTAACATAGATTCCTAACCAATAATTTTAGGCAAAAATAAATAATTACAATAATTAAGTAATGAAAGAGGAACAAATGGGATAAATTGAAAAAAAATAAATTAAATAGAATTAATTAAACACATAAGTTAAAGAGAATTAAATTTAGGAATATAAATAAATTTAGGAAGATTTATATATAGAATAGCAAAAAATTAACTTATATAGATTTCAAAAAGATTTAACGATAAGAAAGTTTAACTTTTCAAAAAGTTAAACTCTCTGTGACATTATTTATTTATTTTTAATTTATGTCACTAGAATAGAGTAATAAGTTATGAAAACTATGGAATATACTTCTTTGAGCAATTTTTAAAATTTGAATCCTTTATAATTAGAGGAAGACAATGGGCCTCATTTTCTTTTCTTTACTTTTTTTTTCTCTCTTTTTCTCTAAATTTATTTAGTGTATTTACCCGATAAATACATAACATTTAGATGACAACTTTTAAGTAGAGAGGCATGTGTATGGGATGGCCAAGATACCATATGCATAGCAAGTCATCTCGGACATCACATGTATATACTCCCAGCATAAAAGAAAAATCCATATCTTTTCACCCTTTGTCAAAAAATGTCACACCCCTCTCCCCGAAGAGAAAGGGTGACCAAGATGGAGAACCCATACGGAGTTCTTAGTTACAGCTTAATTGATTTCTCTACATTAGTGAATAATCTTTAGAAGGTCCTATACCAAATAACTGTACAGTAAGTGTAACCCTGCCTCACTGGATAAATATATAACTTCTTTTCTTTTGTGCACTAGCTTTTTATAGAAATTTCAGCAGAGTATCCCCTGTAAATAGGACATTCCAAATTTCTACAAACAGCCAAATTTCAACATAAACAACAACGGAGAGCTCCGCTCTCCTCAACCAGTCATCCAAAATATCAAGGAACCAAAATGGGGAAGGGAAAAACAAAACCTATAACCATTGGTCCTACTTTTGAAATACTTTACAATACACTTTTTCTATCAATTACAACAGACAATAGCACCACAAAAGAATAACCAAGCCCCCAGCTCCAAAAAGGAGGCTCACCGCCACTACGCCTCAGAACCTATGATGAGGGAGGCGGATCAGATCCCGTGACGCTATCTGAAAAAAAAATTTTAAATTTAAGGAGTGAGACAACTCAGTGAGCAAATAACAGAATTTCTCATTTAAATCAAAGGTTGTAACTTAAAAAGTTAAAAATACATGCGTTGACCGTCAGACTTTACTAGTTAGCCGATCCTCGACCTATGGCATGCAAGACTACCTATCAAGGTCCTGAGTCTCGCGGTACGATGACTTCAGGAAGGTTTTTCACAAAATCAAGTAAGGTAGCGGCTACACCTCGTTGACAGCTCCTTTCCCCCTATTTCACTTAGGAGGCTACGCCTAACGGGCAACTCCTTCTCTACCCTTCGTACTTACACGTCATAACTTATATTTTTTGGGGGAGGCTACACCTCGTTGGCAGCTCCTTACCTATTCCTTTCGGGTAGCTACTCCTAATGGGTAGCTCTTTCTCCACCCAAAACCCTTCAAAACACATGGCCAAGTTCCCTCAAGGACTATAGCATGCACTTAAAGATAAGACACACACAATTCCATAATTCGCATCCATACACGCATATGTATATATCTATATATATATATCATTAGCCAAACTTTATTATAGTTGTTGTTATTACTATTTTATATAAGGAATTTAAACTATAGGGGACAAAATTAGCTCAAACAGTAATTAACTAAATAAAAAAAATATGAATACATAATTTCATAATTATAAATAAGTAACCAAGTAAAACCCATTAACGAGAAAATAATTAAAAATTTCTTCTCCCAACAATTCCTCCCTCAAAACAATTCATTTTTTAAAAAAAAAACAACACATAAGTATATATATTACGACATATTATGCCACATGGAATGATTTGGAATATGGTACTGATGTCACAATTAACGGTAATAATAAGCGTTTCAAAAATCTGTTATTTACTCACAAACGGTGCCCCAAACTAGCACGCCGTTTGTTCCTCCTTGAAAGGTTAGCTTCCTCCACCTCCAATGCTCATAGAACTTCCTGATACATCCAAACTTACCCAAATCACTACATAGATCACCATCGTCATTCATTCATTTTTTGTTTAATCATATAATTCCATAATAGCTATCAACACTCCCTATTCATTCTCTGAACCCTACTCACACGCCACAGCCACTCTTAGCTTAAATCCTTCCATAAAAATTCTATTTCCTCCTTTAAGCTCATATATCATTTTAAGGGAATAGAAAATTCAAGGATTATGTATACCCCATATGGTTAGATAACCCAAAAAGAATAAATTCATCTTCCCTTGCTCTCCATCGGCTAGCCAAGCTAGGAGGGAGGATCTCACTATCCTTCTCCTTCCTTAGAGCAAGGATAGGCTGACGATGGAGGGAATAAGCAAGAGCAATGGGTTAAAGAAGGTCACAATGATCGAAAATGGAGGAGAGGCATATAGAAAATAGAGGGGTAGCTCACCTAACTGACGGCACAGTTGGCTCCCTCCCTCGCGTCGTCAAGCTCGATTCGGCAGCGGGGAAGACCTGGGAGCAGTTACGCAACGCCGATGGTGACACTCCGGTGGGCAAAGGACGACACAAGCTCGAGGAAAACTCAGTTTTTAAAGGATTATTTAAAATTTAAATAATTTTTTTAAATTTTAAATTATTTATAAATAATTCTTTTCATATATCACACTTTTTAAAGGATTATTTGTATATTTTTAAAGTTTAAGTAGCTGTTTGACATATTCAAAATTTAAAGGGATTATTTACATATTATTCATAATGCGGGAAAATTGAGTGTAAACTTTGAAAGTTTAAATATATTTTTTTGTATATTATCCAACATTTAAAAAAATTACGTGTAATTTAGCTTTTTTTTTTTTAATACACAATCACTTCCCTTTTTAAAGAGGGGAAGAAAATGGTATATATAAAATATCTTTTAATATATATATATATATAATAAACTTTTAATTTTTGTCACTATTCTTACCCTATCCGTTGATTCTTATAATTTTAGATAATTTTTGACCTTGTAGCGTGTGTGTGTATATGTACATATATATAGAGTATCTTTTCAATCAATCAATCAAGTCTAACTTATTAATTTATTGATATCAGACTCGTTTTAAAAATTAAAGAATTGTAACTTAAATTTTATTTTTGAAACCAAATTTAAAAATAAAAAAGGGGAAGTACCTTATCATGGAGATTTGCACAATTAAGGCGCGCAGGAGGGGGCTCACAATTAAGACAATATGCATTCTACGACCTGTGACACATTTTTCAAATCATTAATGATGGTACGTGCCAATCATACGAGAGGATGTGATGGACTAGTCATCTCACTAACGAGTTGGACCATCATTAAAAAAAAAAAAACTTAATTTTATGCATATGAGGATTTGTTAAGTACGAACCAGTTTTCAAATCATATATATTTGATAAAATAGAACCTAAAAATTAAAATGTAGAAGATGAAATCCTTCCATAGTATAAATTAGATGTGAGCCCCATGCAATTTGCATGGAGCCTATGTCAATTACATGACGTCATATTTTATTTAAATTTAAAAAAAGTAGAAAAAATTTGAAGAAAAAAAACAAAAGGAACAAAATTTGAAAAAAAAGATAATGAACAATATTCTATAATAAAATAAGTTCTTTATATATATATGAATGATATGCTAATAAAGTTCAAAATAAATATTGATATACTAAAAAAGAGAAATAGTATATTTTTGTATTACATTATTTAGATATGTCATATATATGTGTGATAAAAAAATTGATAGCAGTAAATTTTGTGGTGCAATAACAATTAATGGTCAACTTCTACACTATGTATGGTAATTAAAAAATCCAATCTTTAGAAAAGGAATTGGTTTAGGAAAGCAAAAATAAACAGCTTCTTTACTCATGCTATGTTTGGCATATTATACATATCATGACCCCTTATATATATAGGAGGTCATAATTTTTTAAGATTCAATAAATCTTGCACTGCACAATACTATACTACGCAGTATAAGATCTATTTGAAAAATAAATGTGTTTGGTAGCTTACAATTAAATTCTTGACAAAAACTAGATTCTCTCATACAATAGAAGGTTCTCTCCCTTAGGATGCAATCTGGATTTTTCATTTGGAATTAGGTTGGAAGTTATCATTTTATTTTTCATTTCTATTAACTAATATTTTATTATTTTCAAACTAGAAATATTTTGGTCTTTTTTCACCATTTTTTTTCATGCTGTTGTTATTTTTATCTAGCTAAATATAAAAAAAATTACAAATAATGAGAGAAGATAGACGGTATAATATTGCCACATAAATGACACTAGACAATCACCTTATACTTAACGGTGTGTTAATTAATATTTAGTCTTAACTAATTTGACGATATCAAGAAGAGAATAAAGGATTTTTTTTCTTTTAAATGAAGTTGTAGAACCAAACTAACAATTTCGCTATACATAAATTACCAGTGTATTGCGCAGCTAATTTGACCGTGTTACTTATTTTAATTTTTTTTAAAACAATCTCTTCCAGAAAAATGGTATATATAAAGTATCTTCTAATATATATATATATATATATAATAAAATTTAATTTTTGACACTATTCTTGACCTATTCATGATTCCTATCCATTGATTCTTAACCTAAACTCTAATTTTTGATAATTTTTGGCATTGCACGATATACATAGAGTGTCTTTTCAACTAATCAACTCTAACTTGCTGATTTATTGAGATCAGACTCGTTTTTAAAACTAAAGAATATTAATTTAAATTTAATTTTTGACACCAAATTAAAAAGGAAAAGTACCTGCTCATGTGGATATAATAAATTCACGATGGACCAAATTCACTGCATCTTTAAGGAGAACGATAAAGCTGTATCAAAAGATTAAAACATGGATGAAAAGGAAGCTTAATCAAATTAAAAAAGTAATAAAAAGCAAGAAACAGAGTGAGAGACTTCAACTTTTCCAAGCACCGGAAATTTGGAATATTTAATTACGAGCTCTTTTTTATTGATGATGATTTTTTCTGTTTCAAAATAATTGATATTTAAGATAATTACATAAGGATTAAAAGCTAAAAATTATAATTACTAAAATATCCTTATATTAAAAGATGTAAAATATTAAATTATCTCTCTTTTTAGTTAATTTTTTAATTAATTTTTCATTTACACATACTTTCTCTTTTTATCAATAAGGATAAAATTATAAAAAAAAATAATACTATCTTAAAATTTTAAAACGATAATTGTTTTAAAAAAATCTCCAATACATCAATTATTTTATCATGGAAAAAGCAACTTTTTTCAATGGTTGTAACGCGGACTGAGTAATTAGTATTCCAAGGATCTGGTCTATGATGATATATATCAGCATATATATATATATATATATATGCGCGCGCGCAGGAAAAACAAATTTACGATGGACCAAATTCATTGCTTCTTTAAAGAGAATGATAAAGTTGTACCAAAAGATGGATGAAAAGGAAGCTTAATCAAATTAAAAAAATAATAAAAAGTAAAAAAGAGACCGAGAGACTTCAACTTTTCCAAGCATCTGAAATTTGGAATATTTAATTACGAGCTTGTTTCTATTAATGACTATTTTTTCTATTTCAAAATATATTTAAGATAATTACATAAAGAAAGATTAAAAATTATTAAATAATTTAAATTGTAAAAAATTATAATTAATAAAATATCCTTATATTAAAAGATGTAAAATATTGAATTATGTCTCTTTTTCTATTAATTCTTTAATTATTTTTTTATTTACTCATATTCTCCTTTTTTATTAAGAAGGGTAAAATTATAAGAAAAATAATTAATATTATCTTAAAATTTTAAAACGATAATTGTTTTTAAAAAAATCTCCAAAACATCAATTATTTTACAACGGGAAAAGCAACTTTTTCCAATGCCTGTCACGCGGATTGACTAATTGGTACGACGTTTTCATTCTCTTTCAAAAAGATTCCAAGGATTAGGTGCTGATACAGATCAGCATATATATATATATATATATATATATATGTGCTGACAAAAAGGAAAAGTAAATTCACGATGGCCCAAATTAAAGAGAATGATAAAGTTGTACCATAAAATTAATAGATGGATGAAAAGCAAGCTTAATCAAATGAAAAAAAGCAAGAAAGAGAGACTTCAACTTTTCCAGACATTAGAAATTTGGAATATTTAATTACGAGCTTGTCATTATTGATCATTATTTTTGTTTCAAAATAATTGACATTTAAGATAATTATATAAAGATTAAAGAATTATTAAATAATCTAAATTATAGAAAACTATAATTACTAAAATATTCTTATATTAAAAGATATAAAATATTAAATTATCTCTCCTTTTCTATTAATCTTTTAATTATTTCCTTATTTACACATACTCTCTTTTTCGATTAATAAGGGCAACATTATAACGAAAAATAATTAATATTATCTTAAAATTCTAATACGATAATTATTTTTAAAAAATTCTCAAAGCATCAATTATTTTACAGTGGAGAAAGCAACTTTTTCCAATGCCTCGAAGGCGAATTGACCCATATCGACATTAAACTTACCTTAATCGATATCCAATTTTCCATTTTCAATTTGTTATAATTAACTGTTCTCTCCGGTGGCTCCTTCCTATTTTTACTGCTCTTGGCCGGCTTTTTGACAGATATATATGAAAAAAAAAATAAAAGAAAGATATGTATAATAATAAAAATTATTTCTCAATATATATAATTGAATTATTTTTAAAACTTAAATATTTTTTTAAAAAAAAAAGATTAAAATGCGGGATCACATATCTTGCATTCCTCAAAAATTTAAAATTTTTTTTTTAATTGGGGGTCAGTAGAACTGACTAACCCAACGGGTCAGTATTGACCTGTTGGGTTAGTGAAATTAACTCACGGGTCAAATCATTTAAAAAAAAATTAAAAAGTAATATTTTAATTAATTTATTTAAAATATATAAAATAATAAAAAATATAAATTTATTATAATAAATATTATTTAATTATGTATTATATAAATTTATATTAATTTTTTTGTATATTAAAAAATATAATATTTTTAAATATTTTTATAATTTTATTAATTCTGTAAGTATTAAAAGTTTATATTTTAAGAAAATTTAATTAATTTTATTGAAATTTATAAAAAGTGAGATATAAATAATAATAAAAAGTAAACAAGAATTTAAATAAATTACTAAAAGTATTTCTAAAATCACATTTATATGGGATTTTTTTATTTGAAAAAAAAATATTAATCTATATATTGAAAAATATAATGACTTAATTTGTATATATAATTTGTTTAATTTTATAATTATAAGAAATTTATGTGTTAAAGAATAGTAATTAATTTTATTTAGATTTTAAACAGGTAAAATATTAACATTTTACAACAACAAAATATTAACATTTCACAATTACAATATTTAAGAAACTCAAATATTATATTTATCATGGTGCAAACTAAAATATTAACATTTCACAACTACAAAATATTAACATTTCAAAATTATTATTTATATTTTACTTATTCAAAATCTAAATAAAATTAATTACTATTCTTTAACATATAAATTTCTTATAATTATAGAATTAAACAAACTATATATACAAATTAAATCATTGTATTTTTCAATATATAGATTAATATTTTTTTTCCAAATAAAAAAATCCTATATAAATACAATTTTAAAAATACTTTTAGTATTTTATTTAAATTTTTGTTTACTTTTTTTATTATTTATATCTCACCTTTTATAAATTTCAATAAAATTAATTAAATTTTCTCAAAATATAAACTTTTAACACTTACAGAATTAATAAAATTATAAAAAAATTAAAAATATCATATTTTTTAATATACAAAAAAATTAATATAAATTTACATAATATATAATTAAATAATATTTATTATAATAAATTTATATTTTTTAAATTTTAAATTTTTATTATTTTATATATTTTAAATAAATTAATTAAAACATTAATTTTTAATTTTTTTAAAAAAATGACCCACAGGTCAAATTGACCCGTGGGTCAATTTCACTGACCCAACGGGTCAATACGGTACTGACCCAAGAGTCAGTGATTCAATGTCACTGACCCTTGGGTTAGTGACGTGAAGGGGTAAGTAGAACTGACACTTAATTAAAAAAAAATTTTAAAAATTTTTTTTTGAGGAACGTGAGATAACATATCTCACGTTCTATTTTTTTTTTTAAATATTTAAATTTTAAAAATAATTCAATTATATATATTAAAAAATAATTTTTATTATTATACATATCTTTCTTTTATTTTTTTTTCCCATATATATCTGTCCAAAAGTCGCTCTTGGCCGGTATTCCATATAAACGAAGAATCAAAGGCTCTGATTGCTATGCCTTTTATTTATTTATTAATAAAAACATATTCTTCAAAGCTTTAATTTATCATTGACTTATATTCTTTAATTAATGCAAGGTCTTTCTTTATTATTTGGAATAACTGATCATGGTGAACGTTCCAGGATGTTTCTCCTACCTCTCATTGTTGAATGGGAAATTGTAAGACGTGTGGTCTTCAAAACCATCTCAACTGGGAAGTTTGTGTTGGATGCTTGGATCCATTCAAATCTCTCAAGTGACTGTGTACTTCACATCTAGCTAACAAATGGCAGACAGTGCTGTTAGTTTCCTGCTGGCAAAATTGCCTGGGCTACTCTCACAGGAATATAATTTGCCTAGTAATGTCAAGCAGAAAATCACGCTGCTTCACGATCAGATGGGAGTGCTGGCTGCCATTCTCAAGGTCTCAGAACAAAAGCGAAACAAGGATGAAGTAATCACAAAGGTGGTTGACCAAATCAGGGATGTTGTTCATGAAGCAGAGGATATCATCGACACCTACATCTACGACCTTAACCGGCAAAGAATCGAACGTTGGTGGAACCCAGTCAATTATGTAAATCACTCAAAGTTACTTCACAATCTTGCAGACAAGATAGACAAGATAGAGAAGAGGATTGATAAAATAAATAGCAACAAAGAATTTGGCATGGGATTCTGTCAAGATTACCCTCGAGAGGCAGAGGCAGAGGCAGTGGCAGCGGCAGCGGCAGATTTGAAGAAACGCAGGAGAGAAGTTGAGAAAGATGATGTAGTTGGCTTTGACAACTACTCAGATGAGGTGATCAATCGACTCACGGGTGGGCATCGACAGCGTAAGGTCATCTCCATCATTGGTATGGGTGGCCAGGGCAAAACCACTCTTGCCCGAAAGATCTACAACAATGATCAGGTAAAGAGATATTTTAAGAGCTTCGCGTGGACTGATGTTTCTGAAGATTGGGAAGCTACCACACTATTGCTCAACCTTTTGGTTCAAGTGGGATCAAGTCGTCATCAACAAAAGAGTATAGAAGATTTAAAACAGGAGATCCAAAAAGAATTGGATTTGAGTAGTTCTAAAGAAATGAGTATGGAGGATCTAATAAAGCAGAAAATCCATGAAAGCATGAAAGGAAAACGATATCTCGTTGTCCTTGATGACATATGGAAACCAGAAGTATGGGGTACCATACAAAATGCTTTTCCTGATGACAAAAAGGGGAGCAGAATATTGATAACTAGTCGCTTTGATCAAGTTGCTCGTGTTGCAAATCCATCTTCTAAATCTATGTATAAGCTTCCATGTCTTAGCAAAGAACAAAGCTGGGAACTCTTATCAAAGAGGGTATTCAAGGGAGAACATTGCCCTCCTGAACTAGAAGATCTCGGCAAACAAATGGCTGAAAGCTGTGATGGTTTACCATTATCCATTGTGGTATTAGCAGGCATTCTAGCAACACTGGAGAGGTCTAAAGCACCTTGGTCTGTCGTCCATGGAAATGAAATTTGGCATCTTCTTCAACAAAAAGACAAATGCATGAGCATATTGGCATTGAGCTTTAACTACTTACCACAGCATCTGAAACCATGTTTTCTTTATGTTGGTCTATACCCTGAAGACTACAAAATTCCAGCTATGGAATTGATCCGTCTATGGGTAGCAGAGGGGTTAATACAAGGAGATACCGGCAACAAGCAACCAGAGGATGTTGCTGAATACTACTTGGTGGAGCTTATTGACCAAAGCTTGATCCAAGTCGAAAGCAAGAGGACTGATAAGGGTGTGAAAACATTGCTGATTTAAGAAAGTAAAACAGAGAGAAACAACAGAGGAGAAGCAACGATAAAAAGGAAGTGCAGAGGTAAAAGTTTCTATTCTTCTTTTATTGCTCAGAATTGCTTGCTTTTCACAACTTTATTTACTGATATAAATAAACTGACATAGCAACAGAATCTCCGAAAATAAGGGAATAAGCTAATAACAAATTAACAGTAAATCTTCATTCCTGATATTTTGCTACCCATGATCTACTAGATTGTTGAGGTTGTTTCCGAGATTTGCTGCACTAGATTTTGGATCAAATCTCCAACACTCCCCTTTGATTCAAGATCGCACACTCCAAGTAAGCCTCTAAGGTATGCATGCCTTTGACTAGATAATGCTTTGGTGAAAATGTCTGAAACTTGAACTTCAATATTGCAGAACTTTAAAATTAATTCTCCTTTTGTAACTAATTCTCGGATGAAGTGAAACTTAAGATCTATATGCTTTGTTCTTCCATGAAATGCTAGATTTTTTGTCATTGCAATAGTTGATTTGTTATCACAGAACAACTCAGTGCCTTCCTCTTACTTTTGCTGCAAATCACTCAACATCCTTCTGAGCCATACACATTGACATGCTGCTACAGTGGCTGCTATATACTCTGCCTCTGCTGTTGATAAGGCTGCAGTAGCTTGTTTCTTTGACATCCAAGTGATTGCTCCTGTTCCCATACCAAAGACATTTCCAGAAGTGCTTTTTCTATCATCTATTGAGCTTGCCCAATCACTATCACTGAACCCAAATAATTTGAATTTGGTTACACTAGTGTACCAAATTCCATAACTCACTGTTCCTGCAATATACCTCAAAATCCTCTTTGCTGCACCATAATGCTGCATTGAAGGATTGCTCATGAATCTTGACACCACTCCAACTGAAAAAGAGATATCTGGCCTTGTGTGAGTTAAATATATTAACCCACCAACTAGACTTCGAAACAACTTCTGGTTTACTTTTTCAGCTCTATCTTCTTGCTGCAACTTCTGGTTCTTTATCATTGGAGTAGCCTTAATCTTGCAATTTGTCATATTGAATCTTTCCAACAATTCTACTGCATATTTCTTTTGACAGACAAATATTCCAGCTTTATCTTGCACAATTTCTAAGCCCAGAAAATAATAAAGCAAGCCTAAATCTGTCATCTCAAATTTGCTCATCATGCTAACTTTAAATTCTTCTAACAATTTCATATTTGAGCCCATATAGATTATATCATCTACATATAAGCAAACTACAATAAAATCAGTACCTTGCTTCTTGACATACAGAGTAGGCTCATTCTCACTTTTAGCAAATCCAACACGCTGAAAATGTGCATCAATTTTGCTGTACCAGGCTCGGGGTGCTTGCTTTAGGCCATAGAGTGCCTTTTTCAACTTGTAAACTTTCTCTTCACTTCCATGAACCACAAAGCCTTCAGGTTGAGCAACATACACTTCTTCTTCCAGATCTCCATTTAGGAATGCAGACTTGACATCAAATTGATACACTTTCCATTTGAGTTGAGCTGCTAGTGCTAGGAGCAATCTTACTGTTTCAAATCGTGCCACTGGTGAGAAGGTCTCTTCAAAATCCACACCTTGCTGTTGAGAATAGCCTTTTGCAACCAACCGAGCTTTGTGTTTTTGAACACTTCCATCTACATGAAGCTTGGTTTTGAAGACCCACTTCAACCCTATGACATTCTTTCCTTCTGGTAAATCTGTCAGCTCCCATGTTGAGTTCCTTTCTATTGCTGAAAGCTCTTCCTCCATTGCATTCCTCCATTCATCTTTTTCTGCTGCTTCTCTATAAGTTGTAGGGTCTGAAGTTACCATTGCAAATTCATCATTTTCATAGATCTCCCTCAATGATATGAATTTTCTTGGTGGTGTCCCTTCTGTTGACTCACTTGAGCTACTCTTTGATGGTGTAGTTGTTGGGCTACTTTCTGTTGAAGTGAAAGGGATAGGTGTATTAATTGAGGCTGAGTTAGTTTCCTCAATTAATGGCACCCGTGGTTGATCATCCCTTCTATCTATGTTGCTGTCTTTCCAATTCCACCCTGTATCTTCATTGAACACTAAATTTCTACTAATAATTATCTTTTCATCAATAGGATCATGCATTTTATATGCCTTAGACTCAGGACAATAGCCAATAAAAATATATTTGCGTGACTTCTCATCAAGCTTTTGGCGATTTTGAGAATTTATTAAAACATAAGCAATACAACCAAAAATTCTTAAATGGCTTACAGTGGGTTTCCTCCCTTTCCATGCTTCATATGGAGTGCAATCTTGTACAGCTTTTGTTGGAGAGAGATTCAGAAAATACACTGTTGTTGCTACAGCTTCTGCCCAGTATGAATTTGGTACACCTTTTCCTTTCAGCAAACTCCTTGCCATTTCCATCACCGTTCTGTTTTTGCGCTCAGCTACGCCATTCTGTTCTGGAGTATATGGTGCTGTCAGCTTATGTTTTATGCCATTTTCTTCAAGAAAGTGATTGAATTCTTTTGAAAGAAATTCACCACTCCTATCTGTACGAAGCACTTTGATGCTTGCTCCACTTTGCTTTTCCACCATAGCTTTGAATTTCCTAAAATTCTCAAATGTGTCTGATTTGGATTTTAGGAAATAGACCCAACTCATCCTACTAAAATCATCAATAAACAGTAGAAAGTAGTAGCTGCCACCCAATGATTCTGTACTCATAGGGCCACAAAGATCAGAATGAATAAGCTCAAGACATTCCTTTGCTCTCCATGCTTTTCCAACAGGAAAAGATTTTCTACTTTGCTTACCATAGACACAACTTTCACACAAATCAAGCTCAGAAACTTTTGGTAAGCCATGAACCATACCTTTTCTCTCCAAAAGCTGTAATCCTTTGACATTTAAGTGTCCATAACGCAGATGCCAAATTTTAGACTCATCTTTTTCTCCAGCAATTAGAGCAAAGTTGTTTACAGTAGCAATATCAAAGGGAAACATTCTGTTCTTTGTCATCGGTATTCTTGCCACTACTTGATTTGACGGTTTGTGTCTAATAACACATATGCCATCATCAAATAGAACTGAATATCCACTCTCTATTATTTGGCCTACACTCAGCAAATTATGAGCCAAGTTAGAAACCAATTGAACATTATCCAAGAGTTTTGTTTTACCTAGAGCACCATTAATGGCTACTGTCCCAATTCCTTCAACCCTTATCTCTTTATCATCTCTTAGCTTCACTGACTTCTTGTGAGTCTCATTAAGCTGCGTGAAAATGGCTTTTGTCCCTGTCATATGGTTAGAACAGCCGCTGTCCACAAACCAAACATCTCCTTGTGCTTCAGCTGGGTCTGCATATGCCATGAATAACTTTTCTTCTGCACTTGTCTCCTCTGCATAGTTGGCCTGTTTGTCTTTGAACCAGCAATCAGCTTTCATGTGCCCAAATTTCTTACAATTATGAAACTGTATACTGCCTCTGTTGTTATTTCTGGATCTACCTCCACCTCTACCACGACCAAAAACTCTTCCTCTGGATCCACCTCGGCCTCTTCCTCGTCTTGAAGCTTTTTCATGCTCTCTTGAACCATCTCCTTTTGCTTGAAATGCCTTTTCTTCATTATTTTTCGCCTTTCTATTAATTCTTGTCTCATGTGATTGTAAAGAACCCATCAACTCATCAAATGTATAAGTTGACAGATCCTTAGACTCCTCAATGGCTGCTACAACATGATCAAACTTAGGGGGTAGAGTTCTTAGTACCTGAGTCACTACCATCTTCTCTGTGATATCCTCTCCAAATGATCTCATTTGATTGACTATTGTTGCTACTTTAGTCATATACTCCTGCACTGATTCTGCATTGTTCATGCGCAGGTTCTGAAACTCACGGTGGAGTGTCTGCAACTTGACTCGCACTACTGTAGATGAGCCATGGAAGGATGTGTGCAGAATTGTCCAAGCCTCCTTTGCAGTTGAGGCTGCTGCAATTTTGGAGAAGATTGAATCATCCACTGCTTGTTGGATGAAGAATAGTGCTTTTGAATCTCTCTTTTTATTTTCTCTCAGCTTGGCCTCCTCATCGTGCTCCCTGTAGCCACTCTCCACTAAGTCCCGTAGCTCTTAAGATTTGAATAGAGTTTTCATCTTTATACTCCAGAACTCATAATTTTCGCCCTTGAAGATAGGTATGGAAGGCTGAGAGATATTTACTGTGGCACTGTTGTTGACTGCCATGATGATTACGCCCAAGTCTGATCGTCACCGCTCTGATACCAATTTGCTGATTTAAGAAAGTAAAACAGAGAGAAACAACAGAGGAGAAGCAACGATAAAAAGGAAGTGCAGAGGTAAAAGTTTCTATTCTTCTTTTATTGCTCAGAATTGCTTGCTTTTCACAACTTTATTTACTGATATAAATAAACTGACATAGCAACAGAATCTCCGAAAATAAGGGAATAAGCTAATAACAAATTAACAGTAAATCTTCATTCCTGATATTTTGCTACCCATGATCTACTAGATTGTTGAGGTTGTTTCCGAGATTTGCTGCACTAGATTTTGGATCAAATCTCCAACAAACATGTCGTATTCATGATCTTTTGCGAGCACTCTGCATAGAAGAAAGTAGGAAGGAGAAGTTCTATGACGTCATTGCTAACAATAGCAGTTCAGATCTGGCCAACCCTCGAAGACTATTCCTGTATCGGAAAGGTTCAACCTACCTATCTTCCAGCCCTAGTGCTAATCATTCATCTGTGCGTTCTTTGATTTTCTTTGCCCGAGAGCAACGTTTTGTGAAGAACTATATTTTTCAGTGGAAAAGCAAAAGAAATTCAATATATTGGAAATCCATTTTGGAGGACTTTAAATTGGTTCGTGTCCTTGATATCTCCAATGTTTGGAATGACAGAATTCCTAATCGGATAATGCAACTAATACATCTGAGGTACCTAAAGATAGAGAAAACGATTTCATTCATTCCAAATGAAATATTTAACCTATGGAATTTAGAAACTCTAGATTTGGGTCGGCGGCATGAATATCGAGTACAATTACCCAGGAAAATAGGGAAACCTAACTGTTTAAGGCATCTTTTGCTCCCTGGAGGTACGAAGATGCCCCGTCTTTATGGTCCTTTAGACAATCTACAAACCCTTTCTACCGTTGCTCTTAAAGATGATCTGGGTTCCATCTTTACCAATATGCGGAAGTTGAGAAAATTGGGATTGTTCTACAAAGATGAATACCAGTGGAATCCGGATAAGTTCTGGCCAACCCTTCCAACCTTATCCGATCTAAAAACACTCAAGATTGCGGGGCCTGCTATCCTTCCAGAAGAAGTAGGTTTGTTTACTTCAAATCTGACCAAGATAACATTGATAGTCCCGCGGGAACTAGATTCTCATGTCTGGGAACTTTTGGGAGCCATTCCCAATCTCCAGATTTTGAAATTGTCTGATTGTGGAAATTTTGACATTGACTGCAAAAGTGGACATTTTCAAAAGCTCGAAGTTTTTCAAATGAGAAATACAGGATGCAAAAATTGGCATTTGGCCAGAGGTGCAATGCCTCTCTTTCAAAGCCTGTCTATCTGTTACTGCAAAAGCTTGATTAAGCTCCCTGATGAACTATGGTCATTATCTGATTTGCGAAATGTGGTAGTGTCATACCCATCCGAACAAATGGCAAATTATCTTGCAAAACTAAAGATGAAGGATTGGTGCAAGCTTACAATCCTTTAATGCCGCATAAGATTGATAGATCAGCTGGAATAACTGGTACATCTTCTATCTTTTCACTCTTCTCTTATGATTTACATAATTGCTTGTTATTGTCACTCGTACTCTGTATCGTTGTTGTTGCTCTGCCATTTATTATTCTTGTTTTTGGCATGATCATAAGAGGACATAATGCAAACGAAATTAAATAATAATTGAGATAAGTTGAATGTGAATTTAGAAAGAGTTGAAAAAACTAGATTTAGAGTGCACCACAAGATTTTCAGTTGAGATGAAAAATGACAAGTTCATCTTAATCATAAAATTCCAATTTAGATGAAATAAGGTGATAAAATGAAAATATCAATTCAAGTCTTATTGTTTTATGTTCCAAACAATAGAATACAAGAATTGCTGAATTTTAGAGTGTTAACTCAGTAATTATATTTTACATATGACGTTTACTTGATGAATAAAACATTTGTTTTGATAAATAAAAAATGATCTTTATTATTAAAATTATATTTCATAATAAAAATAAAAAAAATTGATTGAATGTGACTTGACAGACATTCGATGACTTTAGGAATAATAAAAATGTTTTTGAATATTTTTGTGAAAAGCTAAATTGTATATTTAACCTTCATATTTTCTCTAAGCCTTTAATTTAGTTTTTATGTATTTTCTTTTTCTTTCTACAGACAAATCCTTACACATTTCCATCATTTTCGAACAAGTCCAAGACTCATAACACTGTTAAAGTTACGCTTGCAAGCTAACAGATTGCTAATGTATCACAAGCCCAAGTTAATATAAACTTTCCTTCGTCCATGTAACATTTTAATTTGGTTCCCAAACATTCAATTTTCTTTTAATTCTGATCCCAATGTTTACACTTTGTTTTTAAGTTAGTCCTTCCTATTTTATTATTTTTTTTCCACATTAGTACTTCCTATTAACATCTAAGTATTCCATTAGCCAAGTCAACAATTTTGACAGTGTTATAACAAGCATTCATAGTTAGGATGACGTACTGTTACCATCTCACAGAACATGCACCACAGTGTTATCATATTTAGGTCTACATGAAATTGCACGTCGTTGAGCCAACAAACTCACACCATGTGCCTCACCTGTCATTGGTCTTTTATTTTTATTGAGAAAAATTACTCCCTATGGAAAAAAAAAAAATCAGTTAGCGAAAGATTTTTGCCCCCTCTAATTCATTTGAAATCCATATCAAACATGGAAAGATAGGGCCAGAAATTAAATGCGGAATTTGAGACAAAATCTGTCCCTAATCTCAATACATGATATTTTGAAAATTTTATCTTTTAGCATTTATTTGTAATTAAATATTTTGTAAGTGAATGAATCTCTCCCCCAATTTTTGTTTTTAAAACTTACTTCTAAAATCCTATCTCCATGTCTTTCCTCACACTCACTCACACTAATATTGTTCAACACAATCACTTGAATTCTCTCATTCAACTCATTTAGCCATTGCCTTCATCTTTTAACTCAACAGGTCTCAAAACAATATTATTTAATTCAATAATAATAATAATAATATAAAATCATTAGATATTAAAATCGCTTGATGAATTTCATAAAATAATATATATATATATATAATATTAGGGCTTGTTAGTATGTTGAGCAACTACATTCTACTTTTTTTAGTTTCATAAAAATATTATCAAGCCAAATGAGAAAACATAATAATTTACGTTCTTCATATCATCAACAGTAATAATGTTACGATTCAAAATTCATAGTCGTGATTGGCATATAGACCAAGCTAATATTAAGCTAACTCAGTCTCTCATAGCTATTGAACAATCTCATATTTTGACAATTTAATTTACAATAATCAATCCATTCACATAAATCCGTTAGGGGTTGTTGAAAATTTGACAAAATCTCCTCGAACACCACCAAAAAATATAAGATAGTTATAACAGATATAGCCACAAGGCCTACAAATACTAGTTTTCCTTCAAAGTAACCTAGCTAGACAACTATTGTAGCTACAAAATTATGGAGTCTATGAGTATGAAGCCATTTGCAAGAAAATGAGGCATACCCAAAGAGTTATGAGGATTGGTCAAACCCCATAGTGTGTGACTCAAGTACTTATTACTTTGAAAATATAGAAAGGAGTATGTTATATAGACTTTGAAGTGCATAATAAACAAAGAGAGTAAAAAGGAAAACAATTATATGAATGAGTTCTTTGCAACGCACTGGAAGCAATCACCATGAAATAAATCATTTAACTTATTAAATCCAAGTGAGTCAAACATAAGAAGACTAATTAAAGTAAAAGTAAGCATTTACAAAATCAATATTAAGAATAAAAATTAGCACTTACAAGGTAAATATTACAAATAAAATTAGTGTTCACAAAGTAAACTTAAGAAAAAAAAATTAGTGTTTACAAAGCAATTATCAAGAATAAAAATTAGCATTTACTAAGTAAATATTAAAAGTAAAAATTACTGTTTACAAAGTAAATATTAAGAAAATAAAGGTACGCATGTTTTATATGAGAACCATATAATACTAGTCATTCTCATTAAAGCCAACTACACCACATTGGCAGCTTCTTGCCCTCTTACGGGTAACTGTACCTAATGAGTTTTTTGCAATGCACAAGAACCAAACCAATCACCATAAAATAAATCATTCAACTTAATGAATATAGATGAGTCAAACATAAGAAGACCAATTAAAGTAAATGTGAGTGTTTACAAAATAAATAACAAGAATAAAAATTAGCACTTACAAGGTAAATATCAAGAATAAAATTCGTGTTAACAAAATAAAATTAAAAAATCAATTAGTTTTTACAAAGTGATTATTAAGAATAAAAATTGGCATTTACAAAGTAAATATTAAAAGTAAAAATTAGTTTTTACAAAGTAAATATTAAGAAAATAAAAGTAAACAAATTTCATATAAGAGAACCACATGATCCCATTCATTCTCATTAGGAGTGGTTATACCACATTGGCAACTCCTGTCCCTTTACAGATAACTACATCTAATAGGTAGCTCATTTTCTACCTAATCATACTATTACATTCTATTTTCTAAGTGCACATAGGTTGTTATGCCCGCTCCGATTGTGGGGTTTTAACATAGATTCCTAACCAATAATTTTAGGCAAAAATTAAATAATTACAATAATTAAGTAATGAAAGAGGAACAAACGGGATAAATTGAAAGAAAATAAATTAAAGAGAATAAATTAAATAGAATTAATTAAACACGTAAGTTAAAGAGAATTAAATTTAGGAATATAAATAAAATTAAAATTTACAACAACCACTACTACATAATATTTCATCATGTCAATGCAAACAGTATAATACTATCAAGAGCATAGGCTTATCCGTACCAATTGTCTACTTAACAATTAGATCTAAATGTTATCAAGAATAATATTCAATATATAATCCACAAATAAGTCATCACCTCTTAAGATTTAACCACATACATTACAAAAATGTTACATAGTAAGAGTTCAAAGCAAAGGTTCTGTTTCCCCACAAACAATTTAGAGTAAAAATCAATTTTGGAGTTCATTTAAATAATAGTTTTAGAAGAAATAATTCTTATTCATCCTATCAAATGAAATTCAACATAGAGAGACTATTTATTCAAATCAAGTGAAAGCTTAAGATAATGTAAATAGGGTTAATAACACACTAAGTACATTGTTGAAGTAAATAGAAAACACCTTTTCATCTATTGTACCATCATTGACAAGAACCAATGGTGATGGTCCATTTTTCTACCGACTCAAGGCAAAACCCGATTGAAAAGGCATCCTCAGGGTTACCTATAATCACAATCAATATGCAATTAACATTTTAACCATTTAATTGACATATAATATTATCAATTTAGTTAAATACATTCTCTAATACCAAAAGCCCCAATTATAATTCAAAATTTATATTCTTTAACAATACTCATTGTCACACCCGCGATGCAACTACATGGTGCCAAAATAATTTTCAAAATTCAAATTTCGAAAACGAAAGCCAAATCAAATAGTTGAGTCACTACTAAAATTTTAATTTTTAAAAAATAAAAATTTTTTAAAAAAATTTTTCAAAAAATGGTTTATGAATTAGAAATGGATTCAAGAGTCAATTGTGTATGGGAAAAGTGTTAGGTACCCCCGCAACACCTATTCTGAAGAACAGCAGTTAATTATGTAAAACTAACATGTCATTAATCTTATTTAAATTACATGCAGAAAATAAAGAAAAGAAAAACAATTAAGAAGATGAAGTAAAAGAAAGAAAAATATTTATTTATAAGGATAAACTTGATCTAAAATGAAAGTTACGGCCTATGTATTTTATAGAAATAATCAAAATCTACGTAGTTCAACAAGGTAAAAAATTGCATTTTAGTTGTTTTCCTTTTTTGTTTTAAATAAGATTTTTTTTAATAATTTAACTAGCCCTTTAAAAAAAAGAAAAAGAAAATAAGAATTACATTTATCTTTCACAACTAAAAGGACTTTAAAATTAGTTGATATATTTTAATTTGTAAAAGACAAAATTAATTTTACTTCTTTACTTTTCTTTTTTTTTTTTTCATTTCTTCATAATTTTTTATTTTTTGATTTTTTATGATTATTTTTTATTTTTATTTTTTTATGATTTTTGTTTTAATTAATATTTTTATTTTGATTATTTTTTTGATTTTGATTTTTGATTATTTTTAATTAATTTTCTATGATTTCCTTATTGGTGTTTTTAATTTTTCTTTTTTTATGATTTTTTATTTTACTTTTCTTATATATTTTTTTTATTTTCTTTGATTGATTCTTATTTTTTAATTTTTAGTTGTATATATATATTTTATTTAATTTTCTTTTTTATTCTTTTTTTGGAGTTTTTTCCTTTTGTTCTTTTTTCTCTTCTTTTATTTTTTTTCATCTCAGTTTTTTTGTTTTATTATTATTATTTTTTGTGTTTCTTCTTTTTCATTTTTTATTTTTAAAGCTTTTTTTGTTTTGTTTTTGTTTTTGTTTTGTTTTTCTTAACTTTCCAATGTTTTTAAAGGTAAAATTCTTGAAAATTAAAACAAATAGATTTTTTATTTTTTTGTGGTGGGTCTTTAAATTCCAACTTGATTTTCAATAATCTCTTTACTTTAATTATTTTTATTCTTCCCCATTTTTTTAGGAAAATTTGGTAAAATATCTGTATGTAGTTCTTTTATTATGTTTTTTAAGAGCTTAATTTTTAAATTTTACAAATATACATTTATTTGTTATCCTTTATATTTTTTATCCATTTTTATTTGATTTTAAAAGAGACTCACTTGACTTCCTAAAAATAACTATTTTTTATTTTGAACCCTTCTTTTGTTGTTATTAAAGAAAATATATTTATATATCTAAAAATTATGCACCATTTTTTAAACTTGTTTTTTAAGAAACATTTGCTTTTCTTGAATTTTTTTAAAACGAGATTATATTGTTATGGGCCATTAGAACCCAAAATTTATCATTTCATGACTCGAACAGATAATTGAAAAGACTTATTATCACACACAGTCTCGAATAACTCCTATATGCCTGAGAAGATAAAGTATCTCACATGACTATTCTAAAATATTAAAAAAGAATGAAATAAAGTAGAAATATTTACAAGCATGCAACTTTTGTGAATGTGTGTGCTCATGTTCAATCAAATGTTATCCTTTCCTAAAAAGGCATCAGAATATCTCACAAATAAATTATGTGAAAGTAAAGAACTAGTGAAGCCATCTCTTTCGCCTTCTCTTTAGTCATTTGCCCAAGGATTTTACATATATTCTCTCCAGCAATTTTCATGATCAGTGAGGCTCCTCCTTCCTTCTTTTTAATCCTGTCCAAGGATTTCCCGTATATTCTCTCCAGTAATTTTCATGGTCAATAATTTAAATGCAATAAAGGAAAAGCATAAAGGAGAATTAATTCAAGGTCAAAAATTACTCCGAAACTCAACCCAAAGGATAATACAAAAATAAACTCAAATTTCATATGAGACTTGCATCTTATTTTAGCTTCAATCAATCCATTTTCAAAGGCCACAACAAGTCAAGAACATGCATAATGATCACACCTAACTTCTTATATTGATTAATGAATCAAACCATGTCAGGATTATCAAACCACCAAACACATAATCAAATACAAAATTAAGAATTATCCCTTGTGCATTCCACCTCTAAGGCCCACTTGAAACATTCGAGGCCAGGTTTTTGGTATCTTATTATAGCACACAATCAAAAACCAAGCATTAAATTACGACATACCAAATCATAACTTCAGACCTCCAATCACTCCACAATCAGATAATCTCCAACGCAGCTTTAACACTGAGGGTGATTTTTAGCACAAAAATTCATTATTTAAAGCCAAAACCAAATACATGCAAGGCATTAGCCACAAGGAAGCACATGGTACCTCATCCCATCCCCGAATAAAATTCCATTTATATAATCACAACACAACAAGAATGAACCAAAACTCACAAGTTAAGCAAGAATTTAAATTCATAACCACAAGAAGAATCAGTAATTTTGTATCAAGCAGAAGCTTATCTAGGTTTAATTATTAAACCAAGACTTGCATGCCAAGCAGGAATCAGAACCTATAATCAACTGCTGAGTTACGACTTACATACCAGGTAAGAACTTAGACCTATACTCATGATAAACAACCAGTATTTCCATACCAAGCAGGAATTTAGATCAACTACTAAACCGAGATTCACCTGGAGAGAATTTCACAAAAAATATACTTGGAGCATTACATAAGCAGAAAATTGCTCACCCATTCAAGCTGACCAACCAAAACCAAAAACTTAAGGTAGTGTTTGGTTCAACCAAGGGGAGGGGAGGGAAAGGATTTTAATGGAAAGGAGGGGAGGGGAGGGGAGGAATTCTAATGATATCTTGCTTGGTTGATTTGATGGGGAGGGGAGAGATTTTAATGAAATCTTATTTGATTAAGGAGGAGGGGGGAGGAGAGATAAAATTAAATGGATAATTATACCTTTATAATATTAGAATTAATTTTTTTTTGTTTCTAAAATATTTTTATTAAAAAAACTTTTTTTTGCTTTCTATTATAAAAAATATTTTTTTTATTTCTATTCAAATAATATTTTTTATTTTTATAAAAAATTATCTTGAACCCTATTAAAAAAAATAAGATTTGCATTATGTTCTGAGTGAAAGCAAAAGTGGGGTAATTTAGTCAAATAAAATTATTTTCCCTCCCCTCCCATCCCCTCCCCTCCAAAAACCCTCCAAACAAACCATGCCTTGATACTCATGACCTATCAGAATTCATAAAGTCGAGAGGAGCAACTTTGCACATTGATAGCATAGTTTAGAAGTGTTTAAAATGACCAAGCTATAAATCCCTTATTCTTTATCTCAACTTAGTAATTAGCAATGACATTCACATACTCTTTAAGCATAAGCAGAGATGATGCGCATTATTGAAGTGCAAAATTTAAAAAAGATAAGCAATCCATGAACAAAACAAAAATGTGAACCAGAAATGATGTTCCCATACGAGCTAAATAGAGATAATATGAATCGTGAAAAGCAAAATCAAATGTCCCATAGCAACAATCAAACCCTTCGAAGGAGAGGACTATGAGAAAGAAAAGAAAAAGGTAAAAATCCAAAGAAGTTTACCTCCAGCTGAAAATAGAGCACGAAAACCCGAGAGGAATAGCCGTCTTTGATCTTGGAAACACAAAATTAGAGAGACAACTTCTTTAATGCTCTGGGAGTCACCATCAAAGAGGATCAAATCTCTGATAGAGGACCCCTCGCACTGACACCTTCTCTTCAAGATCTCCTTTTTTTTTTTCGTGCCTCTCGTGCCATTCCTCTCTGTCTCTCTATTAGAATGGCTGATCCAAGTGCGTCTGAAAAGCCCCCTACTCCTGTGCATGAGTGGTGCTCTGCTTCATCATCATCCTTCATTCAAAAACAAAACCCCAAGATCTCTTGCTTTCGGTTCACTCCCTCCTTTTTCTCTTTCTCGCTATATCTCTCAAGCTCTCAGTTCCTCTCCAACCTGAGACGAACTCAAAAGCCCCCTTCACTTCGCCGTAGCTTTCCACTTTATAATGGGACTAAGAGTGAATTTCCTCTTGCTTACGTGTGCCTTCATTTCTCGTCTCGAGTGCATGTTTCCCCAGCCAAAAATTTCTCAGGCCATTACCTTCTGAACAGCCTTCCCTTCTGCCAAAAGCTGGGATTTGGATCCTCCAATTTGGATAGTCCAGATCTAATTATTTTTTTTAATATTTTTTTAAAAATAATTCTTTAAAAGACAGTAAAATATAAAATAAAATTATTTTTTAATTGTAAAATTTTAAAAAACATTGTTTAAGCCTAAAAAAACTTAAAAAAAATTTGAACCGTTCAGATTAAAATCTGAACCGTCCAGATCTTATGAAAGAGGTAAGGGAGAGAGAAGCATGGGAGAGGATCTTCTTCCCAAAAGCTGATGTTTTTTTTTTCTTTTTTTCCCCCTCCATTCACATAGCTCCCCCCTTTATGACTGCTTCTACAGGTTCAGAAAACACCAAAGAGGAGGAGAAGCTATGTAACACCCCATAATTAATTAAGGTATTAATCATGGATTAGGCTAATTAGGAATAATTAAAATGGGATAATTGGATAAATTAAGTGGATGGAGATTTTAGAGAGATAAATTATTAAAATGGGTTTGAGATTTAATTGGGATAGAAATTCTATCTAGGCTTAAATTAATAGATTATGAGAAGAGGCTAATGGAAGCCCAATGGGTTAGGTGCAGACCCAACCCAATTTAGTGTGATGGAGGCCCAAAATTCACCTTGTATAGACTCCTTTAAGTGGCCAAATGACCCTTGTGCAGACCCAAAACCTTTGGGCTCTTAAAATTTGGTCTGGTCCAATTAAACTTCAGCAACTCATTGCATATAAAACTAGCCCAATAAAATTCTGCAGCCCAACACTCTAAAAACTGGCCCAACAAGCAAAAACCTGAAGCCCATTAAGAGATGGATCTTGGAGCAACCCATGACCCACATTTGACCTAACTAAAACCCTAATACACCAGCCTCTTCCTCACACTTGCTGAAACATAAAACTCAAGAAGCAAAATTCGGAGGTTAAGAAGGAGGCTAGGGTTAGGGGCAAGAATTCTGCATTTTCTCACATTTGGAACAAGATTTAGCCAAGGTAATAGTTATACAACTTAATCCCCTCATTTTTCTCTTTAATTTGGCCCGATTAGTTTTTCATTTGGAGCATTTTCATTCTACCCAAAATCTGAAATGTGAGTGTTTAGGGATTTTCTTGGTAAAATTCGTAGGTTGAGGTTATGGCTGACCTTGGGTGAGTTTAAACCTTTCATTATGATGCTTCAATTGTTAATTTGAGACCCCCATAGCTGATTTATAAAATGGGTATTAATTATGTACGAATTTGCTTAGGATTTTGGGTGGAATATTGAGTTTTCTGGTGGAGGACACTTTAATCCGAATTTGGAACTTATAGTGGCTGAGTAAGTGATTCTTAGGTAGTCATTAGCATCTTAAATTTTTTGGGTATTGATTGTAACTGTTAATGATGAATTAGAGTAGTAATTCTATGATGCTATGGTTATAGGAGGATTTCTGCACCATTGGTGACTGTTGCAAGTGTCTACAAGTGAGGTAACCGGGTTTATATCAATTCCATGTATATATTTGATTTAATTTCATATGTTACTGTATATGAATGATTTGAAATATTGAATGAATTGGTTGGCTATCTGTTGAATTATGATTGGACCTTGTGAGTCCATGGTGGAGTTGTGGTGCGGCTGCCACCCGTGCATGTGCTTCGATCGAGCACCGAGTTATGATCAAACCCAGATGCACTGAGCCCCGGTTGTGCTCAATAGGGAGTAGGTGCCGTGGACGGGCTTCTCCCGATGTTAATGGCCTTTAACATATGATAATATGATTGCTAATATGGGATAGTAATCATGATAGCCCAATTGTTTCATTTGCTGATATGATGGATATGATTCTGATGTTGATTTTGATTCATACTTATTTGCTAATTAAATTGGATATATGATGGAATTGCCTTGGTTACTGAGATTTATATCTCACCCCATTTCATGGAATTAACATTTCAGGTAAAGGTTCTTCGGGTAAGGATAAAGGGAAGCAAGTGGATGAAAATCCATGAGCTCTAACGTATGGGAGAAGGCTACACTTAGGCTGGCTTAGTTAGTAGGGATGCAATTTTGTTATTAGTACATAGCATCATCATGTATTCATATTGCCAAGTGTAGGCGTTCATCTTTTGTTTGATTGGAATGTAACCGTTAAGGATTTAAGTCTTATTGCTGTTGAATATTAATGTATGAACTTATAGTATCATATATATAGTCTTGTTGAAATTGTGATATGAATACCATATGGGAATTATAGTTATATGATGCCTTGGATATGAACATAAGCTATTGATGAATGAAATATATATGGAATGTGCATGGGATGTTAATTGTTGCTAATGCATGTGTTCTTGCTGTCATTTATTCTTGAAATTGCTGATATGAACTAGTTGGGCAAGTAGGAAGTAATATTTAAGTTTTGCAATAGTAATGGATAGATTGATGGATAAATAGGGTAGATAAACACCATTAGGATCACATAAAATAAGGGAAGGTGGACTTGGAGTGTCCCTAAGAAGAGATTTAGAGTGTAGGGGGCAAAATTTGAGTAATATGGTCACAGGAGGGAGTCTCGCCGCGGCCAAGAAGGCTTCGCCGCGGCCAAATGTGAGACAGAGCCGAATCTCGCCGCGGCATAACTAATCCCGCCACGGCATAAGGGAGGAAAAGTGGCCCAGGGAGTGATAGTGGCGAGGAACGCCGCGGCGCAGAGCGAAAAAAAATCGCCTAGGAGGGTAACAGAAGCAAAACTCGTCGCGGCGCATTATGTCCTGCCGCGGCGCGAGTCGAGAAAATAAAATAAGGGTTGGACAGAAGCAAAACTCGCCACGGCGCAGATATGTTGCGCTAGGGCGAGAATTGTGGGAGTTGAGAACAGTAGTTCCATGAGGTGTTTTCACCGCAGCGCCTCATAGGTTGGCCGCGACGAAGATCCAACTCGCCGCGGCTTTGTGAAATTAAGAGACAATATAGGGACACTTGTGGAAGGTTATTGGGTATTGAAACTGATGAATGGTTGTACCGTAAACCCTTTATAGTAGTAGGATTTCTTTTATGCAAATTGTTTTGTGTGGTGGTATGGTGATGACCCTAATATCAAGGTTCAAATTTCCTCATATTTTCGTAATGTGGATATATATAATGACCTCAAACTTTGATAATTAATTATTAATTGTACATTTAACCATAATTACAGTGATTAGAAGGTAGGGTTGTCACAAGCCACAGGTAGGGTTCAGCAAAAATAGGTCGAGGTATGGGCTTCAGAATGCTGTTAGGCCTGTCCCTTTCCCTCTCCTGGAGCTTTAGGTATTACGCTTCAAAATTTGCTGTTGTACCCTTCTTATATATTTTTTATTTTGATTTTTTTATTTTGTCTTTGTGTTGTTTTTTTAATTTGTTTTGGTATTGGGTTAATAAGGTTAAAGGAGTTTGTTGGATTATGCGGGTTTGGAAAGGTTCGAGCTAACAAACGGGGCTATGTTGGGTTTTTCTTTTAATTTCAATTTTTTTCTTTTTATTATTATTTTTTCTAAGGCTTTGGATTTTTCTCTTTTTTTCATTTTTCTTCTTTTCTTCCTCTTTTTTTTAATTTGATCTTTTGAATTTTTGATTTGATTTTTTTTTGGTTTTTTGGTTTTTAGATGATGGGTTGAAAGAGCTTATTGAATTACGTGGACTTGGACTAAATTGTTGTTTTTGGAGATAATTGAATTAAAAGGGCCTATTAAATTATATTCCTCTTTTTTTTATTGATTGATTTTGTTACTTTTTTCTCTTTTTTTTATAATATACTATTTTTACTAGTTTGACTTTACTATTATTTTTAGAGTTTGTTCAGACAAAATACAGTATTCACACCCCATATTCTTAATCTTATCTTAAAAGTGTTCAAATCAATGATTGAGTTTAGAAATCATCCTAAAATGCCAAAAATTGTGGCAAAGCAAGATGGGCATCATGCTACATGAACACATGTCAAAACTCTTCTTTCTTAGAGTGACCTATGGCCACCAATCTAAGAAGAAACATAGCTTCCATGATAGCCAATATATGATGAAGAAGAAGGTGGAAAATAGGAGAGGGAGAAGACAAAAATGAAAAGAGAACGTAAGGAGAGGTTAAGAGCTTATTTCCATGTACATCTTGATGCATTTCCTATAATAAAGGAGAAGAGAAATGGTGGTTGACCTTGATGTCAAGGGGGGAAATAATGTGTGGCTTGCGTGGGAAGAGGACAAGACATAAGGAAGAGTGGGGGAAGGACATTGCATCAGAGAGGGTGGAGAAGACATTCTTGAGGGGAAAGAAGAGGGAGAGAAAGAGAAGAAAAAAGGAGAGGAAAAACAAAGGATAGAAAAGAAAACATAAAAAAAAAAAGAGAAATGCCTTGTATATTCCTATTGGGTTCAAATTACGTGCAAAAACAATTATTTTGATGTGTGATGAGTGAAGAAAAAATTCCTTAAAATGTTAGGATCATTGAAGGTAGCTTATCTCAAGGCTGAAACAAAAATAATCTTATTGGATATGTAAGGAAGATGCCAAAGTGGCTACTTAAAATAATTTTTAAGCTCAACGATTTTTTTTTTTGAAAATTAGTTAAGCAATACTTTTCCACCCTTGAAAATTTTCTTTTGTATTATTGAGTGCTATTTTTCATTTTCATAATAAGCTTTTGATTATTAGGTATTTGTTTGAAATAAAAAAATTTTAAGTTATTACAAATAAGCTATGTGATTACTAGAATAGTCATAATAGTCTAGTTTCAATTAACATATAATGTATGTTCTCGCATATCCTAAATTTCTCTAATTTATATTCATCATTGCTTTTCAAACTTTTCCAAAGCAACTATTTTCAAAGTAACCAATTGACTAAATTATATAATTACAGGAAAAGGAACAAATGTAATATCTATAACAACTAAATCCAACAAAAATTTTCTATAACTAACTCTTATATTAATAATTAGTATAGTCATTAGCTTTTACCAATGCTAAATCATTCTAGAGGACATAAGGAGTCTTAGGTAGAATTGCTTTAGTCAATTTCCATATAGTACACTTAGAATTTGAGCCACTTGCCTTCATTTCTAATATCAAGGGATGGTGACTATCATTGATGCATTCTTCAATATCAAGGGTCATGTGTTTGTTAATTTAGTATTAGGAGTGAACAAGAAAAGCATTGTATTTGTTCTCTTAAAGATTAAAGGTGGATGGATAGTAGTGTTGCTAGTGTTAAGTACATATTAGTGGAAGAACCAGCCTACATGGTTTGGTTTGAGAAGCTTTGTAAATTATTTTGTTGTTGCATTGGCAACAACATCTATTTATTTGACTCTTTCTATACTATGGAATGGATAAAAGGAAGGTATTCCAATGATAGAGTATTAAAATATTGCTTACTCGAACTAGGATTCTTTTTGTCCTACAAGGGATCTTAGAGGATATATCTATATATACATATATGAAGTGAGTTCCAATGGAAACCACTCACATAAGTCTCACATCTTATATATCTTCCTCTCTCTAATAGGCTTCCTTCTTAGATAGGAGGGGATCTTGCTACTTTTGCCTACTCAAACTTAATATTCTTTTTATGTGATATTTACACCACATCACTAGCACTACTACCTCCAACAACTCTCTGTCTTTGTTCCTATAACCTGGAAGCAATTTGGCTCCTCAGTTAAGAATATGGTACACTAAAGTAATTAAGATTTCATATATAGGAAAAAAGTTTAGTCTTTGATCTATATAGTCTCTTATTGTAAAGGTATCAAAAGAATTATTTCTTTTCTTTAATTTTTGCCCCTCCACTAATTTAATCTTAAATCTATTGTTAGCAGATATGATAAGAAAATTTGAGCAAAGAAAGTGAAAGAAGTGTAATGACTAAGTCAAAACAATTTCTATAATTTTAAGTTGTTGCTATGATGATGGATTTTATTATCACACTTTTATTAAGATTAGACTTTTAACACTTCTGATTTAAAATTTTCAATGTTTCAATTATATGAATATATTGAGTTAGATTTATGTGATTTTTCATGTCAAGGAATTATTAAAGAATCTTTTAAGTGACTTACTTTCCATTTCTAAAATTTCAAGATGTTGCTATAGTAATAGATTTTAGAGCAAATTACATAAACCTTTCCTAAATTTTATTAAAATTATATATACTTCCGATTTATTTTTAAAATAGACACAAATCTCCCTAAAAATAAAATGTTATCCTGTACTTTAGTCTAATTTTAACTTTTTTTTTATCAAATATCCTTCATTTAATTTTTTTGGTTTTAAAAAATATATATTTAGATTAACTGTGGTATTTTAGTCAAAAAACTTAAAATTGGAATAAGGTGTAAAGTAACTTTTTGTTTTAGGAGAGATTTATATATATTTTAAAAATAAATAAGAGATTTATATAATTTTAGCAAAATTCAAGGGAAGTTTTTATAATTTACTCTAAATTTTATTATAACAATTTTAATGATATTAGACTTTAAAACTTCTAATATAAAATTTCCAATGCTCAATTATATGAGTATATTGTGCTTAAATTTAATCAATTTTTCATTAAAGAATAATTTGAGCTTCTTGCTTTTGGTTTCTAAAATTTTAAGATGTTGCAATAGTGATAGATTTTATTATAACATTGTTAATGAGATTAGACTTTAACTTTAAAGATCAATTTGTTTATCCTAAAAAGAAGGAAAAAAAAGCCCAACATACTAGTTTATCAAATTAATGACCAAAAGAAATGCATGTTCACTAGCCTTCTAGCTATTTATAATAAAGGTTAACCAAAAATAAAAATAAAAAATATTTTAAATAAAAGTATAGTCAAGCTACTCCTCTTTTGGTCTCTATCCTCTAGGCTTAGGCCCATGCCATGCTGAAAGAAAAAGTATAACAAAGTAGCAACATTAGGATTTATAATATTCACTCTTCTTAAATTTGAACTAAAACTAATGAGATAATAAAAGAAGACACTAGAATAAAATGAAATAAGGTCAAGAATAGAATGATAATCTAAGCATCTACAAATGAGATTATAAAACTTAAAATGGTCTGAAACCAAAGTCAAAATGACTAAACAATTTAAATAGAAAGGTAATAAAAAAATCATAATTTTATGCAACTTTTTAGAAACTTAAACAAAAAAATTTTAAATAGTAAAATTAAAATGTTTAAGATTTTCAGAGGTCCTAAAAATTTTAGGAATCGCTAGAATGGCCAAAACCTCTCCTATATGCATTTTATGCCATTAGTTGACTTGAATTTAGATTAGATGATTCATGATGGTTCTAAACCCCATAATTTTGGAAAAAAATATTTTCATACGAAAATGAAAATACTAAAAAAGGAGCTAAGATGAGCCTAAACAAAGGAATTGAAGTTAAAGATTATAATGGGAACTTATGAATTATCTTAAATCACCTCCCTTCATCTTTTATTATATCACACCACTCTCCCTAAATTTAGAACCGACTTAGAACGACTAGACTAATAGCTGAAACACACACCAAAGGATGGTGAAAGGAGGAAAAAGAAAGCCAAGAATGGGTAAGTAAATATGCTCTTTTTTATAGCATAACTTTTAGCAATCGTCTTCTCCTCCCTAAGCTCTATTTATGAGTGGTTTCAGTTTCTTGAAAGGAGTGTTTTTGTGGCTACACTCTTGGAAGAATGAGAGAATTTGAAGAAATCAATATCATTACAAGAATCTCCATCCAACAAGAATTCAAATAAGGTATGTGTTAAGATAGAATGTTTGGCTTTTTTCGTCTTTCCTTTTCTTTCTAAGTTTGGCTAGCCTCAGAGAAATTAGGAAGAGATGATTTTCAGCCAAAACAAAATAGAAAAAAGGGTTTTGAGGCATGGAAAGTAAGAATATGTAATTGGAATTATTGAAAGAGCCTTGGAAATCAAGATATGATAGTCAAGGCTTCAATTGCACCTAAGGAATAATGAAACTTAAAAAGGATAATTTAAGTTATATGAGAGTATAATTAAGCTAAAGAAAAGTCAAAGAATGGCTACATGCATCAAATTCTCAAAGAGAAGAAGCAAAACTCTAATTACCTTCTATGTGGGTGTAGTTTTTGCCAAGGTAGGGTTAAAGCACTTAGGAAGTGTTTTCTTGAGTTCCAATAATTTAAAAGATTCAAATATAATGAACAAATAATTATGAAATTATTGGATTAAATTTAGGAACCCTAGACTAAAAGTAGAAATTTTAAGGTCTAAATTGGGTTAAAGAAGTAAGTTAATCTTAAACTCCAAGTATATGATAATTCAAATGAGTTTCTTTAGAACTATAAGACTTATAGCAAGTAAGAGTTGGTTTAAAAAGTGAAAACCAAGGGTTTCTTCTTATTGGACATAAACTCGCCATAATTTCCATATTAAGCTCCAGTGGGATTAAATGATGATTATAAGACCTAAATTGAATCAAAATAGATTAATTTGCCTTGTAATTACTATATGTAGATCAAACTGGCTCAAACTTAACAAAGTGTGGGTGTCAAGTGAAAGAAATACGAGAAAAACCAAGAACAAGTGAGTTAGTGGTGCCTTGAAATTTCACAAGTCTTAAGGTAGCTCTATCTCCATTTATTGTATGCATATAAATGCTTGAATGAATTGAAATGATTGTACGTGTTGCTCCTTAATGCATTCATATGATATGTTTTATTATGCTTTTTATGATAAATTTTATGTGTGAGTTTGACATGCTTTTTGGCTCCTAACTTCCTAAGATTTAGAATTAAGCGTAATAGCTCTTCCTTAGTCCCAAGTTGAGTTTAGTTGAGCCTAACTAGTTTATATTGATACCATAGCTTGACAATGAATGAGTTTTTATGCTAAAAGTTGCATTGGAGTTACATGAGGCATATGAATGGCATTCTTGTGCTACATGCATTGTACTTTCTTATGGTGTTTATGTGTGTATGGATTGGTTGACATTAGCTATTGAAATTCTTTTCAAAATCTCACTCATGTCATCTCACTAACCATTTCAAGCTCTCCAAACAAAGGCAAAGAAGTTGAAAGAAGTTATACATTAAAAATGATGTATTAGGAGTATTATATGTACTAAAATTTGATGAATATATTAGTATGGTATGAATGGTAAATCTTTTGTGTCATTAATGGCTTATGATGTATATTATTATATCTTTTGATGGAACCAAGTGTATGAGCATGAAAGTATGTATATGAGTTGTTTTGATGCATAAAATGGCTACTAGCTCCTAAATTGGCCTATTTAGTGTAATAAAATCTATGTGTAACTTAGGTACGAAAGGGTGACATTTTTATGCAGGCCCTATTTTATATATTTGACCTTATAGATTGTACGCATAATATGGTTAAAATTTGCTGAAAGTGAAAGAGTACAATTTGGAATCCAAGTAAGTCATTTTTTAACCTAAAATTAATTTTAAAAAATCTTAAATTGCACTTCTGCCACAAATAGTTCAAATGACCTAATTTGGGATTAAAATTTGACATACAATTAGACCTTGTATAGAATTTTTTAACAAAGTAAGAATAAAAATTTTTGGAGCTTTATGAAACATTTTATAAATTTTTAAATTTTTAAAAATTATGCAAAATAGTCTTTGATATTATTCATATTGTCCAATTCTGGTTTTTCATACTCTTGAAGGGTCAAATGAATTTAGTTACTTATAAAAATTTACATGCATAAATATTATAAACTTTCCATAACTATTGAATTTGTGTAAATTTTAGGTATATAACTCAATATATGAATTTTTGAAATTTGATGCAGATTATGTGAATAGTGCATTTTCGAGTTATATGCACTCTTATGGCTTTTAATGTATATTTTCTAACCTAATAAGCATAAATACGTTTGTTTATGATAAAAATGAATGAAAGAAAAGGAAAATATAAAATATGACTCCTATAGCTTATTTTCGTACGTAAATAGTTTGATTTTGATGTTTGAAAACATATTAATTATAAACTTTGTTGCTAATGTCTATGAATAGTATGTATGAATTAAATAAAGTTAGGTTTGATGGGATTTAGTTTTTGTACGTGGGCCATTGGACCAATAACTATAAAATACCCTCTCCTCCTATAAAATGATTATATGAATTTTTTTATTATAAAAATATACCCCAAAAATTAAAACATAAATTATCAGTACATTCATTTTTTGACCAAAATACTAAGTAGTTTCTTTTTAAAAGGCACCAAAGAGACTGTTAATTATAACAAAAATTTGGAAATTGACATGGGAAGTTTAATATTGATATGGCTTTAATTACAAACTCTTGTGCAAGGACATATGGAAATTGAGACTAAATTGATTTAGATCACAAGAAAATGATCATGGACCCCAAATACTGACTTTTATAAAATAAAAAAAATGAAAAAAAACACTTTACTCAAAGTATTTATTCAAGGGTAACATTGAAAAACTACCAAAAAAAAAAAAAGAACTGGAGTATGAAAAATAAAGAAAAATCATCATTTTTTTAGTACGTATGCAATAAATCTAAACGTGGCTTTCTTTTCAAAAATAAAACTTTCATCTGACTATTGCAAGAAGGAAAAGCTTACCACTTCACCTTTGCTGTGCTATGTGAAACTAAAGGAGGGAACAAAAAATGATACAAAACTGAGAAGAAATACGTAACAATGAGGAGTTTCAAATATATAGGATAACTAGCAAGTGAAAGAGAAATTGGGTTTCTATATAAATTTTGTAAATTCAGATCACTAGTTTGCTTGATGTGAGAAGGAACATTTTAATTGAAAAAAAATTATTGAGAATTAAATTAAGATATTTTATCTTTAAAAGATTAATTTAAAAAGTGAATAATCTTTCAATATTAATGGAAGATACCTTGCATGTACACATACAATTAAGACTCAAGATTTGATTTGTAAGAGATTCGTTATACATATCAAATCTTTATTTTGCAGTTTATGTAGGCCTAATGTAGACAAAAATTTCTCGTGTCACTGGGTTTGTTAAAAGAAGGGAAGGTTTTGACGAAAATTGTACTTCTAGAATAGGAACAAACTCATTACCCAGCAAAAATAGTGTCACTATTGTCAAATTATTTTAGACAACTCAAAAGCAATAACAACTATATAAGCAAATCAGTTTCGATGTGAAGCTCAACTGTTCGGTTAAAATGTGACAATGAAATGCGTTTATGACTATTATCAATTTTCAATATTATATTGTAAAAATATTTTCAGATTATCTTATGTGTCAATTAATATTAGATTCCTTTTCTAGTGTTTTAAAGTCTCCATTAATCAAATATATTTAAGAGAATAAATTATTTCAGTATCGAACCCAAAGTGATTTAAAGTAAGAAATGCACATCCTTAACCACTAGCTAGGCTATTATGGGTTTATGACTAGATGTTAGTTCATGAGTCGTATATTTTGAATTGTTTAGAAGGGTATGGAAGAGTCCAAGGCAAAGCTAGATATATATTCCCATTAATCACTATAAAAGCCTGTGGTGTCTACAGCAAGTTAGGTGGAAGCAAAGTCTACCAAATTTCATAATGATAAAAGCAAAACTAGATATATTCTCTTATTAATCATTTCTCAATGACGTATTCATTTGGTAGAAAAATTGCCACGCACATTCATTAGTGCCACAATAGTCAATTTTGATTTCCTATATTTAATCTTTTTACCTTTATTTTGTTTTGCTTTTAATCTCAGAATAAAGGGGCAATGGCAGCTTTGATATTGAAGGCTTGCAGAATCAAGGTTGAACGGGGTTGAAATATTTTTAAAAAATATATTAAAAAGTATACATATATATTATTTTGTAATTAAATTAATATGTATGTTTTTATAAAATAATATTTAAAATAAATATAACTAATTAACAATATAAAAATTAGTATACGTATTTTATATATGATAATACATTTTATAAGAAATGAATTGAATCAAACTTAATAAATATCACAAATCTTTATTGTACAATATCAAATTTCTAATTTATATTAAAAAAAATAAAAAATCAAATTTTAATCGATTTTGTGTCAAACCAAGCAATTTTTATGGTTTTTCAGATTAATTTGACTATTTTTTGTTTAATTGGTTCTTAGGGTCAAATGAACTAATTTTATAACTATTTCATTTGTTTATTAGTTTGACGAGCTGATTTGGTTTTATTTTTTTAACTATGGTCAAAACTCATGAGATTTATAAAAAAAAAAAAACCCATTGCCAAGAAAAAATTGCAATAATTTAAAAAAGAAAAAAGGAAAGTAAATATTTTCTTTCAATCCAGTTGACCAATATTGTTACCACTATTCTCAATTGATCATGCATATTTTAGTTGATCCCTTGCTTGACCATTCGTCCAACTTTATTATATTATAAAACTTTTATGTGAGTTTTAAAATCAAATATTAATAATATAAAATCACAAATTAAATACTTCATTTAAAAGTTAAATCACGTAGTTGTTCACCAGAACAAAATCACATAATATTTTTAATAAAAAAATTCATATATAGTTTTAAAAAAAATCTCTCATGAACTACTAACATCTAATTACAAGATTAATATGTGAATTTTAAAATATACCTAAACACCATTTTAATCTTTAGACTAAAATATCTATCTATGTATATATAAAAACTTTAGGTTAAAATAAATATGTTAAATTTTAGTTAAAACTAGTTGTAAAAGGCCATGTGGGCTATTGTATTTACGTTTTTATCCAATCCTATGCCCAATGAAGATTACTGAAGTCAAAAAATAAATTTTAGTTAATCTTAATTAAAACGAAAATGTTATAGTTATGAATAAAAATAATAATAATTCTCTTTCAACTTCTATATATAGATATACATATATATTAGATTTAAAGCTTTTACTTTAGTTTAATGAGATATTTTATTAAATTTTGAAGTTCATATACTGATTTTATAATTAAGGGATAAAAGTGATTTTTACAATTTTAAGTCTCAAGTAAAAATTTTAAGTTGAGAGTAATCAAACTCAAGTGCAACAAGTCTACGATTGCCAGGGTGGTCGGGTCTTTTTTGGGGCACCAGTAAGACCGACAACCTTCCTCCAAAGTTTCTGCCCACGGTCTTACGATCAGGAACAGGAAGAGACCGAAATTGGGTGATGCGATTTCCAGAGGGCTTTGCCCCGCCTGTAACTGGCAAATGTTTTGGTTTTGGGGGGAAAAATCCAAAAAAAGAAGAGTTGTGATGGCCATGAAACTATGAAAGCTGTTGTTTTTTGAACTCACTTCCTTTGTCTTTGTGCCTCAGTCAGCGACCCCTCTTGTTTGGAGCCGCGCTACCTCCATCGACGGTAAGGCTCCTCTCTTCTCTGTCAATTCACTCAGCTTTAACCGCTCTCAGTTTATCAAAATTTCTTCTAATCCGTGGAGGGTTCATAGAAAAAATGATTTAATTTTTTCCCTCTCCTTGAAAGAGATTCAGATACAAATGTTGTAATTGATCGGAACAAGCCATCTAAGAGTTCGATTGGACTATTCTGTTTTCCTTTGATCTGATGCTTTTTCTGTTATTGTTGTGTGATTGCTTCCTATTATTTCGAGTTAAAAGCTCTTTTACTGTGTTAGTTGTTACTTGCATATTATCTTAACATTTGATTAGTCTGCAATCTTGGGTTTAAGACTTATAAGAAAGATGATAATGTAAATTTTGGCTTTCGAGATATTTGAGAAACACAGTAAAAGTATGTGTCAAGTTCCATCTAATTGGAATTTGTCTTGATTCTGTTGAAAGCATGCTTTTCTTTGGCGGTCTGCTGTGTACCATGTAAATGACACCAGTTTGCTTCTTTCTGAATAAACAGCAGAACTTTTCAGAGACCATTGTCAACGGATACCTTCCCTCCAATGCTAATATAGGATGTAGCAGACATACTTCTACCTCCTAGACACATGCGTTTGAAACTAATGCTCATCCTGTATTTCAGCAAACTCAGATGTCCACCTTCAAGCCAATTCCCACTCCCAAGCTCTTGTCTTTCTTATTTACATACTCAATCTTTGCCTCCCTATTCAAAAACCATCAACTGGAACACAAACCACAGTTTTGTTCAAACAATTCCACTCCTTTCTCTCTTAGAAAAATGCAAATCCTTTATCCAGTTAAAGCAAATCCAAGCACAAATGACGCTAACAGGATTAATCTACGATAGCTTTGCAGCAAGTCGCCTTATTGCCTTCTGTGCTCTCTCAGAATCGCGAACTCTTGACTATTGCATGAAAATTCTGTATAATACTCAATACCCAAATGTCTTTTCTTGGAATGTGACAATTAGGGGATATGTAGAGAGTGGGAACTCTGAAGGAGCTCTTCTTTTGTACAAGAGAATGTTACAATATGATATGTTGAGGCCAGATAATCATACTTACCCTTTATTGCTTAAAGCTTGTTCTTGTCCATCTCTTAATTTTGTGGGTCTTGCTGTTCTTGGACACGTATTGAAGTTTGGTTATGAATTTGATATATTTGTGCACAATGCATTGATCACTATGCTACTCTCACATGGAGAGTTAGAGACAGTATATGATGTGTTTGATAAAAGCTGTGTGAGAGACCTGGTAACCTGGAATTCCATGATTAGTGGGTGTGTGAAAAGAGGGCTAGCAAACCAGGCATTGGAACTCTATTGGGAAATGGAGGCTGAGAAAGTGAAGCCAAATGAGATTACAATGATTGGCATGGTTTCTACTTGTTCCCAGCTGCAGGATTTGAATCTTGGCAGAAAATTTCATGGGTGCATCCAAGAGCATAAGCTTGATTTGACAATTCCACTTACTAATGCACTTATGGACATGTATGTCAAGTGTGGAGATCTTATGGCAGCGCGAGTTTTATTTGATAACATGGAACAGAAGACCCTTGTTTCATGGACTACAATGGTTTTGGGATATGCCAGATTTGGTTTTCTGGATATTGCTCGGGGACTTCTATGTGAAATTCCAGAGAAGAATGTTGTGCCATGGAATGCAATAATTAGTGGTTGTGTTGAAGCCAAGTGCAGTATAGAGGCATTGACTCTATTCCATGAAATGCAAGTCAGTAATATAAAACCCGATGAAGTAACCATGGTTAACTGCTTGTCAGCATGCTCACAACTTGGAGCACTTGATGTTGGAATATGGCTTCACCATTACATTAAAATACGCAATTTTTCTTTAGGTGTTGCCTTGGGAACTGCACTAGTTGACATGTATGCTAAGTGTGGAAATATTGCAAGGGCTCTCCAGGTTTTCCAAGAGATGCCACAAAGAAATTGTTTGACTTGGACTGCCATTATTTGTGGTTTAGCACTTCATGGGAATGCCCATGATGCTATATCCTATTTCTCAGAAATGATTTGTAGTGGGTTGATGCCTGATGAGATCACCTTCCTCGGCATCTTATCAGCTTGTTGTCATGGTGGTTTGGTTGAAGAAGGCCGTAAATATTTTAACCAAATGAGCACCAAATTCAACATTTCGCCTAAGCTGAAACATTACTCATGCATGGTGGACCTTCTGGGAAGGGCTGGTCATTTGGAAGAAGCAGAAGAGCTTATTAAAACTATGCCCATAGCTGCAGATGCTGCTGTTTGGGGTGCTTTATTTTTTGCTTGTTGTGTTCATGGCAATGTTCTAATTGGAGAGAGGGTGGCTTTGAAGCTTCTTGAGTTGGATCCTCAGGATAGTGGAACCTATGTTTTGCTTGCTAACATGTATGGAGAAGCAAGAATGTGGAAGGAGGCGAGGCATGCAAGGAAATTAATGAAAGAGAGAGGAGTAGAGAAGACTCCTGGTTGTAGCTCTATTGAGGTCAATGGCATTGTACACGAGTTTGTTGTGAGGGATGCATCACATCCTCTGTTCGAACAGATTTGTGAATGCTTGGTTTCATTGACAAAACAAATGGAGCTTCTTGATTTTACACCTGATTTTCCTGCCTTTAGAGATAATCTTTCTTCTTAAACTTACCAAATTGTGTGCACTATTTCTTATCATTTATCTATCTACTTTTCGCATGAGAGTCTGGATATCTATCTACTTTTTGCTTGAGAGTCTGGACCTGTCTTCAATTTATCTGGAGCTTTATATGCTAAAATATGTATGTGTATAGCTAACATGAAGCCCTGTCCCTCCAATCCTGTGTCCATTCACTCATTCTAATCTTTATTCCCTTTAATATAATTTTTGAAGTTCTTTATCATAGCAGAATGCAAGGTAAGTATTTTTTATTATAATTAGGAGCAATATCTCAGGGGCTTACCTGGAAAACATGAAGGCTGTTCCTGCACAATCACAAACTATTTTCTTGGTTAGCTGGGCAAATATTGGACATGTCCTTTTTTCCTGTATGAAGTTTATTACTCCTTTCGGTCTCAAATATAAGGGGAAGAAAACTACCTCACACATTTTAAGAAATTCAGTTAATGATAGTTAGGAGCCTCAAATTTGTTTCAAACTAAAAAAATTTTCCACAATAACCCCTCATTTATTTTTTACACTTCAACAATGCCTTAATGCATGAGAGAAGCAAAATCTTATCTCGTGAAAATACATAGTTTAAATAAGGGTCGACATGGAAAAATTAAAATCAATGCATCAAACAATATTTTTTTCCCTTATATTTTGGGCCAAGACTACATACACAATATTCCTTTATATACAAGACCAAAGGGAGTATGATTTAGAGTTCAGATGAAGACTCCTATCTTCTTCTTCTTCTTTTCCCTGATGAGCATTATGTCAAAGACACCTGCCACCATGCTAAATTTAGTGAAATTTGTTATATATAGCAAGGATGAGATTGAGTCGGACTAATTGGTTAGAAGTGCATTGGGTTCACTTTCTCTCACTGTTGGAAATTGCATAGGGATAAATTTCCTTCTTCATTTTCTCTTAGTACTGGCATTTTTTCTGTTTTGAGTCCTTCTATTCAGCTTGTAAAGGCTTCTTCTTTGATGAAGAATTATTATCATAATCTATATTAAAAATGTGGAAAGAATCCAAGCTCTGACGGTAGGGATGATGGAGATCAATTAGCATGCTGGACAGGAAGTTGGTTTGTAGAATGAAGGAAGTATTTTCATTTTCACTGGCTTTGCCCATTAGTTTTTTTCTCCTTACTGTCTCTTCCAAATTTTATGATGCTCAAGATTCTTACTTTATGGCTTGGATAAGGCCTCCTAATGTGGATTGGTTACCGTTACAAAGCTATAACAAGGTCAATATGGCACATGCCAAGGCCACTGGTATTAACAAAATGTGTTGTGCTTCTATGGTTGCATAAAAGGTTCTTGTCATGGAGTTTTGGTTCCCATAACAATGTTTATCCCAGCAACAATCAGAATGTGAGAGTCAGCCTGTATTGTGATAAAGAAGTAAGAACCTATCATATGTTAGGTCTGTTCCAGAAATGGGAACGAATATGATAATCATGAGCCCAAAGACAAAATGCATAAATAGTGGCCCATGAACTTTAATGTTGTAGTAGAAACCATATGATCATTGGCACTTCTTGACTTGTTTCTGTGTTGATCTGATATAGGATTTTAGTTTTGAGACACTTTATATTAATTTATTGACTTTCTTTTTCCTGTATTTTTTATAATTATGATTTTAGTTTTTTATTTTTATATTTTGCGGCTGCTAGTTATTGCCAGTGTATAATACTAACCTTTTACTTATTCTTAATCTTGGGCTCAGAACTAAGGAGTTAGGAGAAATCTGACACTGAATTTTGCTTCTCAACATGGACCAGAGCAATCTAGAACTGGAGTCAATAAGCTCTTTACAAATCACTACGAAAGTAAACAACAATGAAATGGTGAGTTACCTAAATCTTTTTTTGCTGCCACTCTTCCTCCTTTTACCGGTGAATTACTTTGAACCATTGAGTTTTAATGACATCTATTTTGTAATGCAAGGCTTTAAAAAAGATGCCTTCTAGAACTGCCCAAATTCGTCTTGTGAGTTCACATGAGGAAGTTTATGAACCATGCGATGATTCTTTTGCATTGGTTGATGCACTTCTAGCTGACCGCATGAACCTGTTGAAGCATTGTCCTACATTGTGCATGGAGATAGGTTGTGGTAGTGGATATGTTATTACTTCTCTAGCTCTTATGCTTGGGCAGGAGGGTCTTGCTGTCAACTATATTGGGACGGATATCAACCCACATGCAGTCAGGGTGACCCGGGAGACACTGGATGCACACGGCGTTGATGCTGAGTTGATAATCACAGATATTGTATCAGGACTAGAGGAGCGTCTAGCGGGATTGGTTGATGTTATAGTTGTGAACCCTCCATATGTGCCTACCCCTGAAAATGAAGTGGGTGCTGGGGGTATTGCTGCTTCTTGGGCCGGTGGGGAGAATGGCCGGAGTGTTATTGACAAGATATTACCTGTTGCAGATCATCTTTTGTCAGAAAAGGGATGGCTGTACATGGTCACCCTCACAGCAAACAATCCCTCTGAGATATGCCTTCGAATGAGGGAGAAGGGATATGCATCTAGGATTGTCATTCAAAGATCAACAGAAGAAGAAAGTCTCCATATAATCAAGTTCTGGCGGGATTTTGATACTGAAATAGATGAGAATGGAAAGGTAATGACAGACAAATCTGTTCCTGCTAGGCTCATGGAGTATTTGCTGACACAATTTCCTCTCTTTTCATTCTGGAGAAGCAGTGACAACAACAATAAGTGATGATTGAGATGTAAGAGATTATTAATATATGTGGAATAACTTATATTCTATAAATTCCTCCCTTGCTTTATGCCTTTTTGAGGTTTGCAATGGGTGGCGCATGTGGCACATTTTTGCTCTAGCTACCTGATTGTCAAAATTTTCTAGTCAAATGTGGTCCAAGGCTTTAATTTATCAATGTGATTTGCTTAGTTTCATGTCTTGAGTTTTGACCAACGTGAATGGATTGTTTTGCCCTAGATTCTGGAATGCTGTAAATTTTTTTTTTTAATAATTTTTATTTGGAATATTTATCTGCATTTATTACTGATTAATAAATCATCCTTTTTCCAGCAGCTAAATATCTAGGTTGCTCATTTCTTTTGAACAATTGACTTTTGCTGTGTAATTACCGTTTACTTTCTCTATCTTGAATCCTTATTAGACACCTGGGGCTTCTTGTTTCCAGGGGCGAAAGATTTACTTGTTCACTTGTGTTAATACTGCATCCTGCCCCAATAAGTTGCGAACTCATGAGTTGTATGAATCTCACCGAAATGCATTGACATTATAGGTCTATTGTAATATGTGGGAAATGAAGTCCTTGAATGTTTGATTAAATGTTTTATATGACTAGAACGACTGAATGAAGAGCCGAAAAGCGGAATTGGACTTGGTTTTTGGTTGCTTACAGTTTGGTAGCTAGTCTTGATTCTTTGAGCATATTGCAGGCTTGTGTATCTCAAGAAGTGATATGAGGAACTTCTGGCTCTCCTTGCAATTTCAGAGAATGACATGAGTTTGTTTGAATCAATTATGGACCACATTAGCAAATTGATTCAGAGAAATCCTGCATATTTACTTCTGAATGCGAATGACTTGCTCAGGTTTCAACTCCATCCTGTTAGCCACAGCCTGCAAACTGTTCAGTATGAAAACCCATGGATCCCTGGAGCAATCTGGACATAATGGCTCTCTGTTGCAAATGCTCCTGAAATTTTACATGTGTCCATTTTTTGTTTTTCACTCTTAGTTCTTTCGTTTTACGTCCTCCTCTTATTTCTTCTGTTTTTTTTTTCCTGGCTGGTCATTGTACTCTACTATTTGTCCACAATGGCAAAAGCTTTAAATCTGTGATTTATGTAGTTGAGTAGAAATATTTTACCTGATATATCTCATTGAAGTAAATCCGAATTAATATCTCTAGATCATCTCTGATTCTCTCCTATTATACCTAGAGAGGACAGATACAATTCAAACTACTATTGCAGGATTACTGCTAGAATATTAGGAGTATGCTTTCTCGTCTGCTTTAATGGGTGTTTTTTCTTTTTTTCTTTTTTCTCCTTTTGGATAAACAAGTCAGTATTACCAAACATTTACTAAGAAAAGGCAAAAGTAATAAAAGAAACCTATGGGAAAAAAAAATGGAGAAGCTTTTGGTTTTGTGCAAGATAGAAGAATTTTTTTATATAACTGTGTAATATTTATTATACTATTATAATTATTATTTATTATTATTTAATAATATTTATTTTTAAATTTAAATTAAATTAGAGATATAAAAATTTTTTATTTACAAATTTATCTTTTTTTAATATTTCTTTTTTTAATTCTAGATATCAAAAAGTGCTGGTTACATTATTAATCAGATTCGGTTAAGATTTAAAATTTGAACTTTGTCTCACCGCATTTTAAACCGAGTGTTTATTCCTGATGTTGATTTTCTACACCCAGCCCGATTTCATGTCAGGTCCTCCTTGAACCATACATAGTTTACATAATAATGTTCTCAAAATGATCAAAGCAAAAAAACACTACTTATTAAATTCCTATAATTAAACTATTATTTTTTATTTTCTATTATTCTTAATATTTTGAAATTTCTCTTCACATTTGTTTCTTCTCAAAGAAAGACTTATAATGTCAAATGAAAATGCTAGCCACCCCCGATACCTCAAGTAGTTGGTAAGGTGAACCTAGGTAAAGAACAGCAAATTCAGTTAATGAGGTACCAAAAAATATGTTAAACACGTGATAATTTTTTTCACAAATTTAATCCCTATCTTACCAATGGGGGAAAAAAAGGCTAAACATGCACACATTTAATATAAAATAGTTAAGAACTGCAAAAATTAAAAAAAGAAAAAAAATGAAATGTAATTAATTCGTATTTCAAACATTTAAATTAATCACTAATTTTTTTATAAAATACAAATTACATGAAACATCTCAGAAATTAGTAATTATTTTATTATTTTTATAATCATTTTGTCTGACTTTATTTTTTTTAACTAGTTTATCTTTTTATTTTTTTGTGAATCCTTTATAGATATAATATTCTTATAAGCTTAGAATGAATTAACCCATGCTAATAAGATTGATATTTGAAGAGCCTTTGTGTTTTTTTCTCTAATTCTGCATCTCTTGGGTGGATTCCATTAAATGGTAAGTGCAAAATTTATTATTTAGTTCGATATCTCTAGGATCGTGAGTAAACTTGTATCCTTAGAGTGGTAATTTGATCATTTATTGTCCATTTGCTCTGTATTATTTATCTATATTCTAGTATTAGATTTCAATGATTTTAGTGCAGATCTTATATTTTAGAATTTCAAATTTCACATAGTTGTTGGGAGACTTTAATTAAACTTTTCTTCAAGGAATTCTATTTGTGTTGAGTTTGGTGCTAATTCATATAATAGATTGCCAAAATAGCCAATAGTTAATATTTTCATTTAATTATCAGTAAAATAAGTCTTAGAATTTGAATCGCCTTGGTATGCATGAAAATAGGTCAATAACTTTGTTATTTCCTATACTTAGAGGGCCGTTCCAAGTTTTTTTAAATAACTTTCCAAATGTATTGTGTAGAGTCTTAAATTTTGGTTACTTAAAGAATTTGAAGAAGCTTTGTGCTTCTTTTTCTAATTATGTATCTCTTTGGTGAATTCTATTGAATTATGAATTAAACCCAGATATTTATATATCTCATTGGTTAATTCCATTAAGTAGTGAGTGCAAAATTTATCTTCTAGATAACAAAATAGGCATGCTCTGAACTTGAATCAAATCTACGCCTAGATTCTAGCCTATTTCATACTCCCACATCAGAAGGCTTACCTCTCTCTCTCTTAAGTGTATAATGTTATACAGCAAAAGTTGTACGAAAAGTACTAATTGTACAAGCTCTTACAGTCTCTCATGTATAAGGTTGGATTATATTAACTTATGCTATCCCATTCAACTTTATACGGCGCATTAAGTGGATCCTTACTTCATTAACAAATTACAGTGTACTACTTCAATAAGACACCATTATAGTTGCAGCTTTTGATGTTGTAATTATGTTAATATAAAAGTTGCAGCTTGAAGTATGAGAGATGTTTGCTTGAACACTTGAATTGGATGAAATTTGGTATTGAAAAATGAGACATACTTCATATTTCGGCGCCACTTGATTTCCACTTAAGTAATTGCTGCTAAGAAATGGAATTTTCCATTAATTCATCTAGCTGGTAAATTCAAAGTTGCATTTTAGCTTTTAACGAACAACTGTACAAGTTGATTTTGTAGGAGCATGTCATGGACAAGACACAGCAAACTGAAACACTAGACTCGCAAAATAATCATATTCCGATTCTAACTTATTGCAATATAGGATTGGATTGATGATTATTTGATATTGCGCTTTCAAACTTAAAGCAATCAAGAAATGAGTGGAAAGAGATAGTACTCTAAACTGAATATTGTTTTTTAGAGCACTTATCTTGTTAAAGATCTTTTTATAACACCAAAATTCGGTAGTAGTAGCTGCGCCAAAAAACCAAAGTTAAGATTAGGGTTGTTTAAAATCAAACAAAACTGAATAAACGAACTAAACCCGTAAAAAAAAAAGGTATAATTTGGCTTAGATCAGCCTGAGTTTTCAATTAAGTCATCGATTCTGTTAGATTGTTGGGTTGAAAAACTTTTTAATCAGAAATGAATTGCATATATTATATTTATATGACATATTAATTGCTAATTTCTTAGTTTAGTGGTGAGTATATATTTTTTTCCAACCTCCATCAGGTGAATAGTTCAGGTCCGAGCTGCAAATTTGCTCAGACCAAACCGCGCCATCATATCCTCACACCTACTACTAGGGCTATATTCCTTTTAGATTTTTGATAGATATCGAGTTAAGTGGGTAAGTATACAAGCATATTGGACAAATTTTTATGTAAGGCCTATTTTTAAATTTGATTATTTGTGTATTTATAATTAATTAAATATATATAATTTAAAACATTGAATCTACGTACCCAAAAATCTCAATTAAAATTAAAATTTTGAGAAGTTTAATATAATTAATTGTATGACGATGGAATCAAGTTCGACGTAAAATAATACATTTTATTTTTCACACAAAATCTAGTAGGCATTTTCAGCTTCATATATATATATATATATATATTTATGCTTCAAATGTTGAAAGGAGTGGTTCCTCTGTCTCATCTGTGTTTGACAGAATAAATTCCACTCTGCTTTAAACTCCAAATGAACTTGTTAGATGCTCTAGTAGGCGAAATCTGGATTTTGCAAATTTTTCTCAACATATTGTTGGATTTTCATATAATTGTTGTAAGATCCGTACCTTCCAAGTTCATGATTATTCAAGATAAGGCCCTCAATGGAAGAGATTCGCTGGTTAAAAACATGGGTAAAATACAATTTGCTATCGTGTGATTTGAGCTGATTTTACATCCGTACTTGTGATTTAAAAGTTAACAATTAAGTGATCTAAAATTTAAATGGTTAGCACATTGATATCTTGTAACATCATTGAAATAATCAAAATTGATATGTTACATTGAATAAGACAAGGAACAAAATAAATCAAAATGTAAAATCAAATTGAGAAAGGTAAGATCCCGCTATTTATGTCTAGCTGCGTAAAATTCTTAAATAACTATAAAACTATCTAAGGGCCCGTTTGATTCATAGAAATAAGCTGAATAGAATGGAATAGAAATGAATTCTCAAAAGTATTGATATGTTTGGTATGTCATATAAAGGATAGGAATATCTTTTTATTTTTATGTTCGATGAAATTTTTTTTTTAAGGAATAGAAAGGAATGGAACTAAAACGTCCAAAATACCCTTTAGGTTAATTATTTTTTTCTATAGGCTAAGTAATCACAATAGGCTTTTAAATGCATGAAGGAGAAGATGTTTTGATTTGCCCATCTAACAACTATTAAGGAGAAGACGTCTAAAAAATGTTAGTTATTGCCAGTGTATAATACTAACCTTTTACTTATTCTTAATCTTGGGCTCAGAACTAAGGAGTTAGGAGAAATCTGACACTGAATTTTGCTTCTCAACATGGACCAGAGCAATCTAGAACTGGAGTCAATAAGCTCTTTACAAATCACTACGAAAGTAAACAACAATGAAATGGTGAGTTACCTAAATCTTTTTTGGCTGCCACTCTTCCTCCTTTTACTGGTGAATTACTCTGAACCATTGAGTTTTACTGACATCTATTTTGTAATGCAACGCTTTAAAAAAGATGCCTTCTAGAACTGCCCGAATTCGTCTTAGGAGTTCATATCAGGAGGTTTATGAACCATGCGATGATTCTTTTGCATTGGTTGATGCTCTTCAGCTGACCGCACTAACCTGTTGAAGCATTGTCCTACATTGTGTATGGAGAGAGGTTGTGGTAGTGAATATGTTATTACTTCCCTAGCTCTTACGCTTGGGCAGGAATGTCTTGCTGTCAACTATATTGCGACCGAAATCAACCCACAAGCAGTGAGGGTGAACGGGGAGACACTGGATGCACATGGGGTTGATGCTGAGCTGATAATCACTGATATTCCATGTGCTAGACTTCTTTTGATACTGTTTTGATGAGATACTTTATAACGGATGGGTATTTAAATATAGTATTTTTTTTCAACTAAATTTTTATCTCAAAATTTTTTCTAATAAAATTTATTAGATACATTTTTGGTTAATAAAAGCGTTTTAAATGTAATAATTATGTAAATGATTCATAACCCTCAAAAAATAATTTTTTAGAAACTAAAATTTCTTTTTATATTTAATAACTTTATACCCTATAAATTACTATAATAATTATGGATTCATTTATAGAATTATTTTTATGTTTAATAGCATTAACGCCACTAAAGGAATTTATATTATATAATTATATAAATTAATTTTTTATTTATATTATTGTGATTCAAAGTTGAAAATTTATAAATAAAAATTATATACTAAATATAAAAGTTTTAAGTAAATAAAAATTTCTTTTCTTATTTTTATATTTTAATTAATTTTAAAATAATTCTAAAATTCTCGCAGGCAAAGAGTAGCAAGTGTTGGGACGCGGGGTGCACAGCAGTCTAGGGTTGGGTAGGGAAATTGGGACACAAAAGTATCAAAACGAAAACCAATCAAATCCACTAGAGAAGCGTCTAGCGGGAGCGGTTGATGTTTTGGTTGAGAACCCTTCACATGTGCCTACCCACGAAGATGAAGTGGGCGCTAGGGTTATTACTGCTTCTTGAGCCGGTGGGGAGAATGGCCGGAGTGTTATTGATAGGATATTGCCTGCCGCGGATCATCTTTTGTCTGAAAAGGGATGGCTGTACTTGGCTTCGAATAAGGAAAAAGGGATATGCATCAATGGCATCCTTTGGTACATAAAAAGTAACTTTCATGCTCCTAACTTAAAAAGATAATTAAAAAGAACAGTTAAGTAATAATAAAGATATAATAAATATTATATAGAATAAAAAAATTCCTTTTTCTTTGCACACCCAAACGGCACCTAAGACTGTCACTCAGATCTGACGGAGGATGAAAGTCTCCATATCATCCATTCTGGCGGGATTTTGATACTAAACAATCCCCGTGGTTTACAATGCCCTCGACTTTGTGGGGCCACGCAAGAATCTTGGGGATATTCAACTTTGCCTCCTATAAGCTGTCACGCTTCAAGAGGAATAATCCTCTACTCTGTTTGCTTAGCCTAGGAGCACATTGAATTAATCTCAGCTTAGAAAGAATATAAATTAGCTCACAATTTCTCTAATAATGCTGAATCTTCAAGGGTTCACAAAACAGAGCACTTTTAGTGTAGAAAATCGTGATTGAAACTTTCTGAAAGTTCTAAACATATCCAAACCATTAAACATCTAAAGGAAAATAGAAAAACAACTATTTGAGGTTATTTCTGATAGGCAACAAATGCAAGAGACATAGATGTCGCCACAACAATTTTTGGAAAGATTTGGGAATAGGATGTGCCCAAACTCTCCTGATCAATTCTATGATTAGACAAACAATGTCAGTTCCATTTTTATTTTATATATATTTATGATTAATTTGTTTTATTTTAGGAAGAATTGAACATATAGAGGTTAATTATGCCAGCCAACAAAATTAAGCCACCATAATGAAATCCACATGTAATCTAACAAATTGCACATGGCCAGGAGTAAAAATCGGTGAGAAATGGAAAATAGTCAAATACTTTAGTCGTTTTCCCAGAAGGTGGGGAGAATTTTATCAGTTTTTGCCTTTTTAACTTAGAATATACAAAAGATATTGTTGATGAGAAATTATCTGAAAATCTAATACTCTTCTTTATATGAATTGACTGACATACAAGTGAGTACGTATCAAAACTAAATTTTTTCTTTGAAAAAAAAAAAGCACACGCACACATACATCCTTAATTTCATTTGTTATATCCTATCATATTAAGTTTATTTATAATTTCCAAAACAAACAGGACAAAGTGATTTCCAATGCTAACAACAAACATTTAGTAACACTCACCATTTAGAGATATCCAAATTATATCTTCTTTTCTAAAAAAATTAAACTCATTTTCCTGACCTTTTTGCAAGCTAAAATATAATTACACATATTTTGATTAAGATATTCATATATTAATTATTTATATAATATGATAAGATTAATTATATACTTGACTAATATAAAATACTCATTTTTTAAAATTTAAAATGAATTAATATTTTCATTTTTAACATAAAATAAATAACATTGATATAAAAGTTTAAATAATTTATTTTTTTAATATATTATACTTTAATAAAAGAAATAAATATTATCCTTGAGGGCATTTTTAAAAAAGAAAGTTTTCATATAATTAATTTTATGATGACACTATTGCCCTTCTTAATTAAACTCCTTAGTTATTTGTCTTTCATGTTTTATCCGTTCATCCTTCTTGATCTAGGATTGTATAGATTTTGTGGCTGTCGAAGGCTTAAATCTATAAGGCAGGTGCTTCTTCATCACTTTCATTTTATATCACAATTAATTAATATTGACTTTCAAAACCTTGCTTCATGTGGTAAGACTAAGAATTATCATCACAGTTAATTTTTTTTGTGTAGTACCTATTAATATTTATTTCTTTGAGTCGAATAAAGTGCATGCCAACGTCCGTTCTAACTTGTAAATGACGTTGTTTTGTTACGGCTTTATTCTGCAGATTTGAGGGGAATTAATAGTTTTAGTGGTAGTGCTTCGCTGCTAGCTTCTTCATCTTCTTCTATTTTTTTTAGGGGGGGGGGGGGTGTTATGGCCGTAGTTGAGTCCTCGTTTTGGTGAATAGAATTGTTTCAATACGATTTCTGAAGTTTTAATTATTCATGTGCCTTTTTAATTTGAAACTGCAGGGATTTGATCCGTTAATATCTTATTATATGAACTTTTTTCGGAAGTTATCAAAAAGATTGTACATACTTCGGCACCTTCTTGAATTGTTTGCGATTTGCATTTTCTTGCGAAATAATTGGACGGTGATTCCTTCAGACAAATTCTTTCATGAACCCGGATCATTTGCAGCAATTAATATTATTATAGATTGTCCAATAGCTTGTTTCAGGCTTTTTTTTTAATGGGCTAAAACAGTATCTATAAATTATAATTAGGAAGACAAAAATTTTGACTATGAGTATGATTTTTTTTTCATAATTAAAATTTCTATCTTTACAATTATAATTTTTAGATACTCTATTATTTTTTTTAGTTCCTAAAAAAAACCTTGAAACAGACTATTGCATGTAATAATTTTTTTTACTCTAGATGAACTGTGCTGTTATTTCATATATATGCTGAAGAAACCTGGTTAGCAAGATCTGAATCAGTTTAGATTATATTCTTTTAGTTGTTATTTTCTTGTGAGGTCAAATAGAGAATATGGGAGTTACGATCCCGGAATATAAGAACTAACTGATACTATTTGTTATATATGTTGTATATTTAAAGCTTCTTATGAAATGAAACAATATACACGACTTTTACCTCAGAAAGTCTGACATGGTATCAGAGCCTCAGACACTAATCCAATTCGAACAATTTCTCGAAGCCTAGAATCCACCGAACTGTAATTCACGTACCCTCGTAACCCTTCAAAATGATTAACCCTCCGAAATGATGAATGACTCAGCCTCCAATGTTCACGCATCACCTTCAATAATTGTGAACCAGGATAATGCACCCTTCCCGGTCACGATTGTTCTCGATGAGACCAACTATACGTTATGGTCTCAATTGATGGAGATGAGGATCACGGCACGTAATAAAGGTGGCTATCTCACTGGTGTAGCGAAGAAACCTGCAGCTGATGATCCATCACTAGCAATATGGCAAATTGAAAATCAGAAGGTGAGAAGTTGGCTTATCGAAGCCATGAATCCGACCCTCATGCAAAGGTTCATTCGGTTACCCACGGCGAAGGAGATTTGGGATGCTTTAGCTCGTACTTTCTACGATGCCTTAGACGAAACCGTGATTTTCGAACTGAATCAGAAATCCTTTACAACGAGGCAAAATGGACTATCGCTTTTGGTGTACTACAACGAACTGGTAGCTATTTTTCAAGAAATAGACTATCACATGAGGGAGCAAGCAGACACAGTTGCAGGAATTGTGCAGGTACATATAGCAATGACAAGACTCAGAGTTCACATCTTCCTCGCTGGACTTGACCCAGAATGTGATCAAGTTTGTGGGGAGATCCTCAGAAAAGAAACAAAGCTAGATCTTGAAAGCACTTATGCCTATGTACGGAGAGTGTTCCAGCAGAGACAAGTCATGAATAGCAATTGAACAGCCACTGAAAACACTGTACTTGCAATAAAGCTAGCTCAACCAGAATCCATAAGGCCAAAGAATCGAAAAACTGACTTCTTGACATGCTCATATTGTGGCGAGAATGGGCACTCGAAGCAGAGTGTTACGAATTGATCGGATACCCAGATTGGTGGGACTTCTCAAAGAAGCCCAGGAGAAAAGTAGGTGCAAAAGCTATGAACACCCACATGGAAGACAAGCAAGAATCCTTTGAGAAAGAATTGGAGACAAACAAACCTGCAGCCAACATTGCACTCTAGAATAATAGTGGTAAGGATAATTTTACCTCTACTAACAATTCGTGGGTGATTGACTCAGGCACATCAGATCATATGACAAGGGATGTTAAGAGTTTGAATGATGTTCAACCATATTCCAAACTACATGTTACTACAGCTAATGGTGGTGAAGCACGAATTGGAGGAAGGGGAGTGTGTCATCTCACAAATGAAATTACTCTGGATACAGTTCTATTTGTTCCATCCCTCGATTATAATTTATTGTCTATAAGCCAAATTACTAGAGCTTTATCTTGTACGGTGATTTTTTGGCCTACATTTTGTGTGTTTCAGGACATTTTGACCTGGAAGACCCTTGGCTATGGTGTTAGGCGTGGGAACCTGAACTATTTGGAATTCGAAACCCAAAAATTTCCTCAAGCAAACAGTGTAGATGGTGGTAATAAAGCTTAAGCTCAAGTATGGTTATGGCATCAGCATTTAGGGCATTTATCTTTTGGTTATTTAAAGAAATTGAAGCCTAGTTTATTTTCGAATTTGGATGTTTCCAATTTTCATTGTGAAACTTGTGAGTATGCTAAAAGCCACCGTGTTTCTTATTCACCGAGTCTGAATAAAAGTACTCAGCCATTTCTAGTGATTCATTCAGGTTTATGGGGACCTGCAAAGATATCTACATTCTCAAATGCTCATTATTTTGTTACATTCATTGATGAGTGCACTAGGATGGTGTGGATCTCCTTACTCAAAAATAAAAATGAAATGTATCGTGCTTTCTGAGAATTTCATAAAATGGTTGAAACACAATATAAAAGAAACATCAGCATATTGCAAACGGACAATGGAACAGATTTTGTAAATTCTAAAATGAATGGGTTCATAAATGAACAAGGAATTTGACATCAAACATCATACCCGTACACGCCTCAACAAAACAGTCTTGTTGAACGTAAGAATCGACAGATATTGGAAGTAGTACGAGCTGTGTTGTTTGGCATGAATATGCCTCAAACCTATTGGGGAGAGGAGGTCAAATCAGTGGCCTATATATTGAATCGAACACCATCAAGTACCTTAGACTTTCAGACTCCATAACAAAAGTTGCAGTCGTTGTTGCATATGCCCCATATACCAAATTTGGAGCCATGTATTTTTGGTTGCACTGCTTATGTGCATATTCTAAAAGCACTTCGTGGAAAGCTAGATCCCTGCGTCAAACGATGTGTCTTTGTGGGGTACTCTGAACTTCAAAAAGGTTATAGATGCTATGATCCTCAAACCCACAAACTGTACACTACTTTGGATGTCACCTTTACAGAGAAAGAACTATATTATTCAGACCCTCAGGTTCCTCAACAGGGGGAGAAATCATCACAAGACGTTGAAGCTGAACTCCAAAAATTTGAAGAATTACAAAAGAGGCTTAGTGCAACAAGTCTTTATGATGAGACCGATACTGCATCATCCCAGTATGACGAAGAAAGAGCACTTCAAGCTGCAGGCTCTCCCGCGACTTTGCCTACACCATTAGCTGAGGAACCTTCCACGAATGTCCAATCTATCCAAGACTCCATTTCTCAGGTACAGTCTGAAACTGTTGATTCTATACAATTTGTAGATGTCACTAACTGTCATGTAAAGGAAGTTCATGACCCAGGTGTTATTGAACAACGAACAGAAGTCCCAAATATTACCAATATAGAAGAAGAAGGGCGAAGAACCTCTCAACGAATCACAAAGGGTATACCTCGAAAGGTGTATGAACCTGACTTGAAGGCAAAAAGCAAGTATCCCATAAGCAACTATACTACAGTAGCACATGAAACACCTGTCAACAAGGTGTATGACATCTCGATTCCATCCAATGTTCAAGAAGCCTTGGAAGACCCCAAGTGGAAAGAGGCAATGAATGAAGAACTTGCAGCACTTCAGTAAAATGACACTTGGGAACTTGTATCCTTACCTGATGGAAAGGAGACAGTTGGGTGCCGTTAGGTATTCACACTTAAACTGAAGGTAGATGGAAGCTTAGATCGTTATAAAGCTAGACTAGTGGCAAAAGGATATACGTAGAAGAACGGAGTGGATTATGATGAGACATTTGCACCTGTTGCAAAGATGAATACAATTCGAGTGTTGCTGTCACTAGCAGTAAACAAAAGCTGGGCACTGATGCAATTAGACGTTAAAAATGCCTTCTTAAACAGAGACTTGGAGGAGGAGGTATACATGGATCTTCCCTCTGGAGTTCAATATGAAGGAACTTGCCAAAACCAAGTGTGCAAGCTCCATAAATCATTGTACGGGCTAAAGCAGTCACTACGCGACAGGTTTAGGAAGTTGACTAAGACAATGAAGGATTTTGGATATATGCAAAGCAATGCAGATCACTCACTCTTCATAAGGCGAAAACAGGGTACGATAACTATTCTTTTAGTGTACGTTGATGACATGATCATAACCGGAAATAATACACAGGAGATTGATAGATTGAAGAAGTATCTCACCATAAAGTTTGAAATGAAAGACCTCGGGAACTAAAATATTTTCTCAGTATTGAGGTTATTCGAACAAAGCATGGCCTGGTACTATCACAACGAAAATATATACTAGATCTTCTTGCTGAGACAGGCATGTTGGATTGTAAACCAGTGGATACTCTCATTGAGTTGAATCATAAGCTTGGGATTTACCCAAATCAAACTTCAATGGATAGAAGACGATATCAAAGGTTGATAGGAAGACTGATTTATCTTACATATACTAGGCCAGATTTGGCTTATACAGTAGGTGTCCTAAGCCAATTTATGCATGCTCCGAGTATAGAACACTTACAGGCAGCAACACAGGTACTATGATATTTGAAAGGAACTCCAGATAGAGGAATATTATTTACGAAGAATGGCATCTTATGTATAGAAGGGCATACTGACTTTGACTGGGCTGGTGATCAAACTACAAGAAGATCCACGTCTGGGTATCTCATGTTTATGGGAGGGAACCTTGTAACTTGGAGGAGCAAGAGACAAATGGTAGTAGCCAGGTCAAGTGCAGAAGCAAAGTTTAGGGGTATGGCACACGGTGTTTGTGAGCTTCTGTGGTTAAAGAGAATTTTGAAGGACATTGGGATTGCCTATACTTAGCCATTGAATTTACATTGTGACAATAAGGTAGCAATTGAAATTGCACAAAACTCGGTACAACACGATAGAACAAAGCATGTAGAAGTAGACAAGCATTTCATTAGAGAGAAGTTGGATGATGGTGTTATACGGTTCCCATATATAAAGTCAAAGTATCAGCTCGCGGATGTCTTAACTAAGTCTATACTAGTGAAGGAGTTCCAGAACACAGTTGGCAAGTTGGGCATGGTGGATGTTCATGCACCAACTTGAGGAGGAGTGTTAGCAAGATTTGAATCAGTTTAGATTATATTCTTTTAGTTGTTATTTTCTTGTGAGGTCAAATAGATAATATAGGAGTTATGATCTCGGAATACAAGAACTAATTGATACTGTTTGTTATATATGCTGTATATTTAAAGCTTCGTATGAAATGAAACAATATACACGACTTTTACCTCAGAAAGTCTAACACTTACCTGTGTGACATTGATACAGGTGCGGTTGGCATAGAAACAAAATACGGTAAATTTTTAAAAATATGAGTGATGAGTACGGCATAATATATTCATATAAAATAATAACTATAATATATAATACTTTATTATTAGTAAAAATAAAAAATAAAATACTTTATAATTCATTAACCTACAAAATGACTGACTTTCACTGAACTAAATTTTATATTAATCTCTATTAAAAATACAAGTTAAAATAGTAAAATAACAAATATCAAAGTATAGTTTAGAAAAGTTAAAATGAGAAATAAAAAAATTTATATACAATTTTTTAAAATTTTTATTATTAGATTTCTTAATTAAAACATAATAAATATGTAATTTTTTAATAATAATATGATAAGTATACAACTTTTACAAACAAGTGTATAGTTTTCTAATTAAATTATATACTTATTATATTTTAATTAAAAAATTAATAAAAAATATAAAAAATTACACATAAGTCTAATTCGTAAAAAAGTATTTTACACAAAAGAAGAAATTATATGTTATCATCAATTAAGAAACTAAACCTAACTGCTTATCAAAAAAAAAAAAAAAGAAACTACACGTAACTTAAAAAAGTCTTTCCATGGATTAAATTAACCCTATTGATGCGGTAACCTACAAATCAGAATAAACTCAAAAAAAAAAAATTACATGTTACCAATAAAAATAAAGTATGCGTGATAATGAATTGAGACACGAAAATCTTGCTACTTGATGGGTATATCATACAAAATTGATTAACCAATTAAGTAAGCTTGAGACATGGCCAACAATTCCACTTAGCGGCTGAAACGTTTGTCTTAAAAATGACTACTATTTGCATAAATGGCCTTTATACTTAAAGCTCTTAATTCTCTTGGCCCTACAACTACGCAACATGCGTGCTAAAATACAAAATAAAACAAGGGGTACAACATCGTAGAAGATCGGGGTTCAAACAATTATAAGGCAACATGTCATGTATATAATTGCCAAACATGTCACAACTTCATCTATATTGCATTCAAACATGTCATATATATAGCAATCATTATATACCATATGCACCACTTATATCAGCAATATTTTTTAGGTATGACATAATTATCTATTAAATATTATTATATATAGAAAATTTTTTATTTATTTTAATAAATTTATTATTATAATCATACTCATTGATTATATAAAAATCAAATTAATTCTCTTAAAAATTAGTAATTATTAAATAAGTTATTATTTTAAGTAATTATTTAACAAAATATTATTCTATATATTTAATAATTAATTATGTTATAATTAGATAACATACATTTCTAAAAATATAAGATCCTCACTCATAAATGCTAGTGGATTATTCAAAAAGATACAATCTTTTTATTACTAACCAGTAATCTAGTTAGCACAAACCAAAAAGTGTAATATCTACTAAAATTGAGAATTTAAATAATAAGCATTTAAATGAATAATAATGACAATAATAATTTAAGTAAAACTAAAATTCCGAGAGCACAAGTTGAAAATTAAAAAGGATGAACCTAAACAGAAGCCTGCTAAAGCTTGGTTGGCTGTCCCCCTACATGGGTACTTGTTTATTCTTTCATTTTCGCAGCCTTGTTCCTCTTATAACAATCCCATTTATCAATACATCCTCAACTCGTGGGGTGCCCATTTGCATCGCGAAAGGAGGAAAATAACAGAGTGGGTATGTGCTGTACATCTTGGGTCTATTGTGCTTGATTTGGGTGAGGATTGGCTGAGAACCCACTTTCTTTTGCTTATCTATGTAGGGTAAATTGGGCTGAGGAAATGGGCTAATGGTTTGAACGATATAGATGAGTTGCTTAATCCTTCCAATTTCTGTAACTGAAGTTCAATATTTGTAAGGGGCTGAAACCTTGTTTCTCTTTATTTGCTATGGACTCTGGGGAGTGGGCTTCCAAGGAGGGGAATCATTGACACTGGAGTGTGCAAATAGTTAATTGAGGGACCATACTAATTTTCATCCTTCAATTTAGACCCCATAAGATAAGCTTTAATGTTCCCTTGTATCGATGAAAGTTAATTAATTATACAAATGAGGTGAATGTTAGTATTATGGATGGGAATTTATTAGATGATAAATAAACTAAAGTAAGTCCATTATTAAGTTAGGGCTAGTAATAAAGTAAGAATTATTTGGGTAAAATTTAGCTAAGTGGACTACTGAATCAATTAACATATAGAGGATGAATTAATACTAGAACTAGAAATTACAATAGGTAGTAGAATTATTAAAGCAAATTAGGACAACTATGAAATTAGAATTAATTTGGTAGAATTTAATTAGACTAGGTAGGATTTAACTTATATTTAGCTAAGTGAAATTATGAATTAAGTTATAATTAGTGTAGGTTAAGAACATAAAGTAGGACAAGTTAATTTGATTAAGTGAAATGGATAATGGAAGTCTAAATGTAGTTCTTAGGAACTAAACAGATTGTTATGACTAACTTTTAGGAAACACCTTGGATATTCTTGTCAAAGGATGTCACAGTGGTATGGTGATAAAGGGACCACTATCGTTCGACAGTTAGTATGAATAAATAACATCCTCCTATATGCTTTCTTAGTTTATATTTTCCCATTTTATATTTTTATTATTTTGAGAATTATCATGTTTTCTCAAATTTTAATCTCTAGTCACATTGACACTTGATCAAGAAATATTCAAACGATATTGAAATTCTCAAATTTTAAGTTATTGACCACGTATGAAATCAATGGGAGTAATCGCTAGAAATTTTTATAAATCCTTTTGTTTGTTATGAATAAGAAGTGTTTAAGTACAAAATTGAATTAAGGTGATTCTATTCATGATGTTAACATTTTATAGAGGAATTGGTTACAAAGAACTAGTTGTTAACAATAGTTTTACCACACTAGTCTTTTTTATAGTTATACCTAAGGATTTATATTAAACTATAGCATAATGCAATGGAATTCCTACCTCATGTACTAATTTTTCATTATTATTATTACTACTATTATTGTGGTCTAAATTAAGCCTTATATTTTTATTTTTTTGGCACTATAGTCAAATATGATGAAACCCTAAATCTGTATGAGAACCTTGTCAACAAAGTTTGAATCTTGTAGACAAGGTATTAGATCAAGTATTAAAGTGTAATCAAAGACTAGTCATAGTAATTTATATGGTTTAAGATCCTATAGACTATTAGAAAATCTTGTCAATATGATTGTAGACTTTGTAAGTTAATGTTAATAGTATGATTTAAAATCTTGTAGACTATTAGAAAATCTTGTCAACAAGATTTTAAACCTTGTAGTCTGATGCTACTAACTTGATTTAAGATCTTGTGGACTATTAAAAAACCTTGTTAATAGGATATCTTTAACTATTAGTTTCATACTTAAATGGTTATATGGATTGATTTTGTTTGCATCATCATATTCTTGATAGACATAATAATACAATCAGACAAAAACTCACCTTCATATCATTGCAACATAAAATTCATATACATGCACACATAGTTAACATCATAATCCCCAAATTAAGCTAGTACATTAGTATTTACATTTCTAAAAGGATCACAAAGGCTAATTACACAGATAATACATAAGTTACACATTTTGTTTATTTATTCCCTATGGATTTGGTTTTGTAAGCTTCAGAACTAACTCCTGGAAAGAAAAGTTAGTTTTGTAATGAGATAATAATCCTAGTAGTTAACATCATATCAAAGAATATATATAAATGGTACTGAAACATAATTTAGATCATATTTAATGCACAGTTTCAATATAAAAATCATTCGGTTGCTAGATAGTAATTCTTATTTGTTCGTTACGCTATCATACTTAGGTCATTGGCTAACAATAGAAGGACTAACGCCCAGGGCATCTGCCTTAGTCAAGAAGCAGATATAAATGCAACCAAACACTTAGCATAGCATAGTTACATTTATACATTTGGTTTTATGCAGAAATATATATAAAATAAATATGTTGTTAACTACCTGTTTAGTAAATCCCAAGGTTTTGTCAATTTAGTCTCTACCTTTTGTTGTCAAAGTTCTTTTCCTACAATTACAATCACACAATACCCTATCTAAGGATAAGCCATGGCCAAAGCTAAAAAACACAATGAAATTACTAATTTCAAGTGCCATATATTATGGCTTGATTCTAATAAATGGGAAATCATAATTTCCAATCTACGATCATTCAAATTTTCATTTTCTCTTCCAAATTTAATCTCATTAGAATTCATCAAAATAAATTCAAAATCCTAAGATCTAGCTCTAAACATCATTTGAATGGTAAATAGGGTCACCTACAATTTCCTTCTTTGCCTTAATGTTTTTCTCTTAATTAAGGTAACAAGGTGCATGTGCATTTTACTATGGATAAATATATGTCTCCATTTTACATCAAGGTAACCCACATACGTTCTACCTCTTGTCTCTTTATTTCAAAACCCCATTTAATGAATCTATATTATGCAAATTCTTACAACTAAGAATAGCAACAAAACTTAAATCTTTCTCTGTTCTAGCTCTCTGCTAGAACGTCATTCAAGAGAAAAGTTCAATTCGTTACCTTTAAAAAAAATTGTTGCTTCTTCCTTCACCTCCCTAATAGCCTCACTTCAATATTCCATGGTTGACCAAACAACAAACTGCCACAATTTAGGATTCCAATTGATTAGAGTAAAGACAAGCAAGGAGTAGAGAAAATTTTCCTATACTTACCTTTGATAGAACCTTTAGAATCCTTCTCTTACAACCACAACTCACACTTCCTCTCTCAAAACTCCATGGCTAAAGCTTGAAGCATTTCCTCTCTTTCTCTTAAGGTTGCTCTCGGCCTAGTTGCAACCAAAGTGAAAAAATAATTGCAAGTGGCCACCTCATGCACTTAACCAACAAGGAGATAATTGAATTGGATTAAGAATAATTTATTCCTATTTGGTGGCCATGCTACATATCTCTTCCTCTGATTCTCATCAAAGCCATATATTGAGATAAGGTTCTGTGACTTGCACAGCTACAGGATTTTGGATGCCATTTAACTAAACACACATGCATACATATGGTGGAATGATTAAAATAGTGTTGGTTTAAGATTTGTTTATTTTCCCTTTACAAGGTTCCCCCACCACTGGTTATGCTAGGTGTCAAATGCTCCATGATACATTAAAACAATCCATTTAAATATAGCTTCATAGTTTTGCATGACTATAGGATTTTGGATGCCACATGACCTACACACACATATTTATATATATACAAATAGGTGGTGGAATGGTCAAAGTGCTATGGATTTAGGATTTGTTTATTCCCCTTTTCTAAGTCTCAAACCATCGGCCATCCATGTGTCATGTGTTCCTATATCCATCAAAACATTCATTTAATATTGCTTTATAATTTGCATGACCAAGGAACCTAATATCATAACTGAAAGCATATTTATATATATAAACATAAATAGTGGAATGTCAATATGGCATCAGTTTGTAAGCTTGTCTTTTGTTCATTTGCTAAATCATTTAAGCCATCAGCCATGCTAATTCCTAATTGATCTTAAACTTTTGCTAAATGTTATTCCTCCTCCATCAAGCACAACTACATGTTATCTAAGTAAGATTTAGTATGTTTCCTCTATTTCCTTTTTATTTAGCCCACAAAATTCCATTAACCCTAGATTAGTCAATGAACTCCCAATTAATCATGATTAATTCCTTAAGATTGGCTCCTTTAATTTCCTTTACTGATTTAGGTGATTACTTTTAATGCCACCTCTTTTGTATTCTCCTTTTAGTGTACCTTACAATTTAGAGAAAATTTAGGATGTGACAAGTTCTATTGGTCCTTGGTGCACTATAACTAATACACTAGCCAGTAAAGGAGATGCAAAAAGATGCTAGCTTGTTGTGATGACCATCATTGTGGAATAGAGGGGTATTATTTTGCATGATTTGAGAATTCACAATAGACTAATTATTTTTACCCGTGTGGGCTATATACCTATGATTGAAAGAGCATGGTTTAGAGACTCTTCAATACATTTCTTAAAAGTTACATTTTATTTATTTATTATCATTGTTGTCATGTTCACACTAGTTCATGATTATGGTGACAGTTTTGGACGGATCTAAGTTGTTTGCTTTAAGGGTAGTTGCCCTTCTAAAACAAATTTTTATACGATCTATGTAATGTATATAATATTATGTTTTCTTTAAAATTTTTACATATACCCCCTAAAGTTTTTTATATGCCCTCTTTAATATTTTAAAGTTTTAAACATATTTTTAAAGATATAATTGCTTTTACATTAATCATAAAAATAAATTTTATAAAATAAATAAAATAAAAATATATTAAAGCTTCTTCAATAAGCTTTTTATCTTTTTATCTCTATTCTCCAAAAATAAATAATAATATAATTTCTACTCTTTGATTCTTGCTCTTTCATAAAATTCCTTTTTTTTTTTTTATATTTACCCATAGTCTTTACTCATTGTAAAAATAGTGTTTCATAATAAAATTGAAGATGACTTTCTTATAAATAATTGGTTGTTTGTATTGAAAAGAAGATAGCGAAGAATTTCACAATAGATGAGATTATAGATTAATTTTATTCAATAAAGAATCAAAGAATATAATCGTAATAACTAATACATATTGCATCGCTTTTAGTATATCTTTTCTTTATATTAAAATAGCTATATTTATTTTGATGTTATCATATGTCTCTTTTATTATTATTATTATTATTATTATTATTATTATTATTATTATTATCTATCTCTATCTTTTAATTTTTAGTAAATTTTATTATTATATTAACTTAATAGGCACTTGAAATTGGATTTTTAATAATTATTAGTGCTCATATTAAGTATACATTTTCTCTCCCCCTACAATTTGTTTTGGTCTATCCCTAATGATAGTCAAATCTCAGCATACCTTTTCATGCTTGAATTAGAGCTTGTTCATTTTGTTGAGAAGTATGAATTTCTATTTAAAATTCTTTTAAAGTGTAATATCTTATGATTTGGTAAGCCAAAATAGTTCCGAAAGAGTGGAATAAATTATTTAAGTGGAGTCACAGACTTAGGAAGAGCAGTGTATATTAAGACCTCATTTAGTGCGTAGATTGGTGATTGAAATGGAAATAGAAAGATGAATGGAATGTAATGGAAAAAATTGTTCGATGAGTGAAAAAGGAAAGGGCATATGTTCGTATTAGATTGTTTGGTAGGACGAAAGTAGAATGAAATAGAAATTGAAGAGAATAAAATGACAAAAATACCCTTACTTTGTGAAAAAATAAATTATTAAATTTTTTTTCATATATATAACTATTTATTTTAATATTTTACATGTATTAATTTAATATTTATTAATTTATTAATATATTTAAATATATATAATAAAATAATAAATTATTTTGAAGGAAAATAATAATATAATTAATTAATTAATTTAGTCGAAAAAATTTTCAACTAAAATTTCGTTGGACAATTTCCAATTGAATTTTAGTTGGAAATTTCAAATTTATCATAAACATTGATTTTTTACTTAAATTTAGTCAAAAATTTCAAATTCATTGTTTTTCAACTAAATTTCAATCGAAATTTTAACTAATATTGTTTAAAATTCAATTAGTTCTTTAAAAAAAATTATATAATTTATTATTTTTAATATTTAATAATATTATTATTTTTTATAATTAATTACAAAAATTATGAAAATAATTTTTTTAACTTTGTAATTAGTTAAAAATAATAAATATATTTCCATTTGAAAAATTGTATGATAGGGTAAAAAAGTAAATATATCTCTATTTGAAAATGAGTGCAAAAAAAAGAAAAAGAAAAAATGAGCACAAAAGATAGAGAAAATGCACAGTATTCCATAGTGGATTCCATTTCTTATGATTCATGCATGTGAAACATATTTTTTCAATGGATTCTCTTTCCTTTTCATTTTCCATTGTCATACCAAACTGGTTAATGGAAGTGGACCTTAGAGTAAAATGAATTGAGGCAACTTAATGCTAAAATGTTAAATAGAGCATCTAGAAATGAGGTTAGGAAACCATGGATGGCTCGAAATCGAAACGGAAATGGCTAAATAGAAGGAACTAAAACCCAGTGGTAAAATCGTAATTTTGAGTAAATTTTTAGAATCTTAAAGGAGAAAGTTTTAAATGATAAAATTGAGCTCACTAGAGTTTTCAAAGACTTAGAAAACCATAGGAATTGTCAGAATGGTTAGAACTCTTTTGGTTTATAATTTAGGTCATCGATTAGCCAAAATTTTGATTAGACAATTCGATAAGGTTTTAAATCTCAAAAATTTTCAAATAAATGATTTTAATAAACTAGAGGATTTGAATTTTATCATAGAAATTGTAACATTTGTTCGTAAACATGAGAAATGCGATATTTGATTTTTCCGTGAACATGCAAAACGTATTGGATATAAAAGGAAGTCTCCTAGAGTGAATGATTTGAGGTCAAATAAAATTAGGATAAAATTTTAAATATTGAAAAATGAGGATTTAAGTCTTGAGTTACCCAGAAATTGGGGCTGGAGTGGTTCAAAAAATTTGTCGAAAGTCCAGTAACATTTTCGTAAATATGGGCACTTTTTGGAAAACTCATAGGAGGAATTTTTAAATGAAAATTTTGAGTTTTCTGAGATTTTTAGAGGTCCTGAAAACCATGAGAAACCCTAGGACAGTTAAAGCTCTTCCGATATATGTTTTTCAATAGTGGTGAGCCCGAACTTTGACTGATTCATTCGAGAAGGTTTTAGTTCCAATTTGAGTGATTCTGAAGATATTTTATAAAATTAGGAACCTAAATTTCATGATAGAGAAGATAGTTCTAAAAAAAGTGCTAAAATGAAGCTAAAACAAAATTGCCAATTTCAAGGGATCAAATTAGAATTTTTGGAATAATTAATTCAAGAACTTTCTTCTATTTATGCATCCCACCTTCCCTTCTCTCCTTAACCCACTCTCATCTACCTTAGACTAGGGGAGAACTCATTCAAGAAGGGTGCACAAGAAGAGCCAAAAAGGGAGGAAGAAAGCAAGGCAAAAGGTGAGAAAATGTTAGAAATTTCATGCTTCTTCTTCTTGAATCCTTATTCCCTTTCTCTTAAGCTCTCTTCCCAAGGTTTTAGGGAATTATATGGTTTTGTTTTGATCTTGGATACAAGGGAGAAGAGTGGTGTGTTAAGGAGAAGGCTAAAGGAAGCAAAAGGACTCTTGAAAACAAGCTTGAATCTAAGGTAACATCTTCCTCTTGTTGCTTCTTCTTCTTCTTCTCCTCCTCCTCCTCCTCCATGGTATCCCATGGCCCAAAACAGAACCATCATGGGGGGGGGGGAATTTCTATCAAAGAACAAGAGAGAATTATAGGTTTTAAACTATGGGAAGTTAGGAAATCCAACGGAATTGGAAGAAAACCAAGTGAAATTCAAGTTGGAAAAGTGTGAAGCTCTTGAATACCTTGCAAAAATTAATTTGATATATGAGTTTCCTTGCATGTGTGAGTATTTAATTGAGCTCCTAAGACCTTTAGGAGGCCTCCCAAGTGGCTCTCCCATCAAGGAAAAATCAAAAGCTCCACAGGCTCATTCTTTCTCTTATGGTTCGGCCAAGACAAGATGGATAGGTTAGGGAGTGTTTTAATTTGTTCTAGCCTTGGTGTGGGACTTCATATAATGGTAGAAGGTAGGACCAGTGGAAAAAATTTAAGAGCCATGGTTTGGGAGATGAGACAATGGTGTCCATAATGGAGCCTTATGAAACAACACATGTCTAGGCTCTTGTAAGTGAGTAGATGATGGCTTCAAGGACCTTGAATGAGGTCAAGAGGTCTAGAAATGAGAAGAGAATGGAGCCTAGAGTTTGAATTATAAGGGTTGCTTCAATAGGCCATTTATGGAACTATTATGTGAACCATGGAACCATTTATATTTCTAAAAAAAAGTCTAGTGTCTTGGCTTGCTTCAAGAGTGTAATTGTATGCTATTTATGATGTTTAGGTCAAGAGAATCTTAACCCACCTAGATGTGCTTGTGAACTCAAAAAAGAGAAGGAAAAAGACTAAGTAAAGCTTGCATAATTGCCAAGATAGCTCTCCACCCCATTCTCTTTGCATTCTTGATTGTATATATGTCATTGTGTGCTTGTGTGCGCTTTTGTGATTTGAGAACATGCCACTTGATATCTTCACATTGCATTGATACCAATGTGTTGTTTTGAATGTTATTAATTGTGGGAAATGGCTTATAAGGGAGAGGTGATGCCAAAAGTCCCCTAATGAAGGTGAGGTGATGTCAAAAGTCCCCTAATGAAGGTGAGGAGATGCCAAAAGTCTCAAGGTATGGGTGAGACAAGGCCAAAAGTCTTTTGGATAGGTGAGGCTAAGTCAAAAGTCCTTAAACCGAAGGTGAGGCAAATCCAAAAGTCCTAGAAATAAGATGAGGCAAAACCAAAAGTCCTTAGAGCATGTTTGAATTTGATGTAAATTGGTGGCATGGAATTGTGACTTTGCATACTTTATGGTTGTGCTATTTTCCATACTTGTACCTTTGATGTGTATATGCTATGAATGTGTGTGAATGAGTGTGTGAGCTATTGAGATTCTAGGAATCTCACTCCCCTCTCCTCATTTATCTTAATATGTCTAGGTGGTGTTTAAGAACTAAGAGATGCAAGCCAAGGGACTAAGAGACCATGCTTTGATCATTATGTAGCTTTCTTAGTACCCAAATGCCAAAGTAAACATGTACATGAAATTTTTGGTTTGTGAACACTTGAGCAAATGTAATATTATATATAAATGTTGTATGTACCATAGTTAGTACAAAATCAATGCAAATGAGGAATTTTGACACTTGATGGCATGTATATATTAGTGTATTCTTTGATGTGGAATGACCAAAATGAAATGTATGAGATTTGGGACCATTTGAGCAGTTCATATAAGTCATATTCATACTTTTAAATTTGCCCAAGAGGAGCCAAACACAAGAGGAAGCCATTTGGACTAAGTTGGTGTCTTATAAGAGGCTAAATTGACCATAATGGTGAGCTATAGCACAAATGGTCCAAATGAGCTCTTCTTGCTCTGAAATTTGGCATGCATCTAGATCTTGTTCAGAAATTTTTGGGAAGCTAAAGTGGGTAATATTTGGAGGTCTACATAATTTTTGGCAAATTTTTGAAATTGGCTAAAATTTTAGAATTTGCTACTGGTACTATTCATATAGTCTGAATTTTGATCTCTATCATTCATAGGCCAAATGATGTCCAATTGCTATAAAATTTTATAGGACAAAACTAGACCTTCCTAGGGACCTGTACCAAGTAGAAGCATCTAATTCGGATGTCTAGAGAGGGAGATATGAATTTTTGAAATTTTTATTCAGTTCTAAGCATCCAGTCAGACTTTCATCACTGTTCCATCAATTTTCAAGGTCTAAATGCTCTTGGATTGATCTAAAACTATTTTTTCCCTATAGCTAACATCCATACCTTTCCAAATTGGTACATTTTTCCAAATTGGATTTTTTTGAAATTAATTATATATTTTCAAAGTTTATATTAGTAAGCTGTATCAGTCATTCTGTGCAGCTTGACCCTTGTGCTTTTTCTATTATCAAATGTGATCCAGATGATATTTTCATAATTGGGAATTATTTTTTGTGTAAATTTAACATCTAGAGGTTTCCAACAAGTTATAGTTTGTTTGATTTTTATTTTTTTAAATTTAGTTATAATTTTTCAAAATTGCCTCAGAAATCTGCCACCATGGAACCCAAGGCAAAACGTGAGAATTTGTGATTTTTGGTTCTTGATCGGTGGTTCATGTGAAGTTTTGAGATTTTTATGAATTGCATGAATGAAAAATAATTAGCGAATATCGTTGGAAAGTTTCTAGGGTCCACTAATCAAAATTTGAATTTTTAACCCCAACATAACGTAATTAAATTAAATATTTTAATGTATTTTTTGGAATTTCCTTTGATAATATGTATAATCCACCTTTTATGAGTAAGATAATATTAGAAATGATATGGTGTGATAGAAATGACGGCTTCCGAAAAGGATACGAAATGAGCTCAAACGAAGGGGTTAAATTGCAAGGACGTAAATAGAATTTTGAAATTGTTTAAAAATATCCTCCCACTTTTATTATATAGTTATGCCACCTAGTTTTCTTCTTCTAACTAACCTCCAAACTCCAAAATGTGCAGCCATGGCGTGATGAAGAGGGAAAGAGAGAGAAGAGAAAGAAAGGCTTATAAGGTAAGGAAAAAGGCTAAATTTCAGGCCATGGTAGTTAGCACATTTTTTCTACTCTTCAAGCCCTTTCTAGTGGTGGTTTCAACTTCTTGAAAGGATGACTTCAGTGGTTGATCTATTGAGAAAAAGTGGAGGTTTGAAGGAAACAACTATGTCACAAGAATCACCAGTTAATAAGCTTTTAAGTGAGGTATGGTATAAACCATGATATTGCTATTTCCTTGGTCTTCTTTTTCTTCCATAATTTGGCTTAGAGAGAGAGAATGAGAAGGAAGCTTTTTTTTTTTTATGAAAACTTGAAAGAAACAAGGGTTTTAAAGGGTATAGAATAAGATTATGGAAGCAAGTAAGAAGCTTTAAAATGCAAAGCAGGCCACCTAGGTTTTTGATTGCACCTTGAAAGTTTTGGAACCCTAGGAAGCTATTTCATACCATGTAAGATTGTGTCTAGAATAGAAAAGAGGCAAGGATATGCTATATGTGCCAAATCCCATAAGAGTTGAACAAAAACTTCATGGAACTCCTTTGTGAGCATAATTAAGCTATGAGAGGGATCTAGCACCTAGGAAGTTGTTTTTTACATTATAAGGTTATAAATGGTCTAGATATGAATTATAGACACTAATCGAACCATTGATTTGAATTTAGAAGTCTTATTTTGAAAGGTGAAAATTTAAGGTTCAATTAGGCCTAAAGGAGCAACTTGGTGCTAGGCTTCATAAATCAAGGTTATGATGGCTCTAATGAGTTCTAATATAGTCATATAACTCATATTAAGTGAGGTTTTGAAGCCAAAAAAGTTAATTTGTAATGGTTGCTTCATAAGGCATTCAATTGAACCATATGTATACATAAAGTTCTAGGTGACTTGTATAAGGCTAATATGGATGTGAATATGGTTCCATTAATGGTTTTATGCCCTATTTTTTGAGTCTAGGCCACACAATTGAGAGCATATCCAATAATGGCTATGGGGCCGTGGAACTAAGAGAAGGAACCAAGGGAAATCTATTTGACAAGGTAGCTCTTCATCCATTCTTGTATATTTATGTTGTTTGTTTGAGTGCCTTGGATTACTTGTATTGCTTGATAAGTGCTTGATAGTTATATGTAATTACATAACATTTCATTACATTTAGAATTGGTTTGGCTCTTAATAGGTAAGGTTATTCTAAAAGTCTTTTAGAATGAGTGAGGTAAGGCCAAAAGTCCTTAAAATAGGATGAGGCTAAACCAAAAGTCTTTAAATAATAGGTGAAGATAGACTAAAAGTCCCTAGAACATGAGATTGCTCTTGGTGGAGCCATGAGATCCCTCATGCATGAATTTGAATGATTTATGGTCATACAACATGCATACTTACTTTCTTTGACCTTGAGTATGCCATATATGTATGCTTGAATGATGAATGAACTATTGAGATTCTTTAAATCTCATTCTTTCCCCCATTTCCCCTAACCCTATCTAGTTAGCACTCATGGAAGTGAGAATGATGATCAAAAGGCATAAGGAGGGCTACTTTGATAATAGAATGTGTGTTAAGGCATATTCTTGTACTTATAGATATGTATGTATATTTTGGTAAATGAACATTGTAACGAACTTAAAATTATGAGATTATAATGTATAAATCATTTTTGAATGTAAACATATGGAATTATGATATTTGACTCCATGAGTTATGGTTTATAGGTGTGTAAAATGGCAAGTGCTAGAGTCATTTTGAGATATATGATATGTGAGACATGTTGGACCAGCCAAATATGATGCATTTGTCATTTAAAATGTGCCCAAGCATAGCCATAGCATAGTACGGCTCATTTGGAACCAAAAATCCCATTTTTTGAGCTATAAAATATCCATGAACCAAAAGTAGACCAAATCAACAAATTTTGGGCTAAAATTTGGCAAGCATTTAGGACATATTGAGAGCTTTCCATAGAGTTAAAGATCACAATTTTTGGAACTTTGTAGAATATTTTATAAATTTTCAAATTTGGTTGCAAAGTGTAGAATGTAGCAGTCACGATTCATATGGTTCTATTTTTATTTTCATGGGTTCTAGGGGATGAAATAAACTTGTTTCAACCTAAAATTTTTATAGTAGATAGTTCTCATCATAAGATTTTTGTGGCTATGGAGTTTGCATAAATCAGAGTCGAGTAGCTCAAGTTATAATTTTTCAAAATTTGACCCCTATTATATGTCAAAGTTGTGAAAATGAGCATATAATATAATCCATGAAATTTATGCATATGTTTGTGATATTCCAAGCCTAACAAACATGTTTGGCATGAATTTGAAAAATAATATGATGGAAATATTTATTTGTACACAATTAAATTATTATAGGCTTTCAATAATAGTTAATTCTGTTGCCAAAGGCACCAACTTTAATAATTTATGTTATATGAGAAATATGGCTTGGAATTCCTCTGTAAATTATAATGGTATAAGACAAGGCACTCTTTTATGGTATTTAATTTAATCACTTCTGTACATAGTCACATATATGTTTATTGAGTAAATTACATGGACTTTTTCTAAATTTTGTTGAAATTATACAGTCTACTCTTCTATTTTCAAAATATACACTTTAGTCTAATTTTAAAATTTTTTGACTAAAATGCCCTCCATTATCCTAAATTACCAATACATATCATATTCAAATATGTATACATAAAAATAAAAAGAGTGGATTTTGTTCAAACATGCACAAGTGAAAAATAAAAAGTAGATTTTGTTTTCATTAAATTTAACCAAAAATTATATATATTTAGCTTGGTTAATGGAGGGTATATATTTTAGTGTAATGCAACTTTTTGTTTCAAGAGAGATCTACATATATTTTGAAAATAGATGAGATGCTTGTGCAATTTTTGCAAAATTCTATGGGGGTCCATGTAATCTAGTTTTGTGATATGCTATTTATTCAGTAAATATTTAGTCTTTCATATATTGGGGTTGAACAGAGTCTTTTCTAACATATTCTTAGGGGCGAGCTTTTCTTTTAGGGTAAGCTCTGCATAGCCCTTATGTGGTCAATATTTTTCTATTGATTTTGTATAAATTAATTTTTGTGTTATAATTATAGCTCCACTAAGCCATAGGTAAGATCTCTCACCTTAATATAGTTGGTTTAGTTGATAAAGTTAGAGAGCAGAGCTCTTTGTGTTAAAATTTTTTAGTTAGCTTGTTATAGAAATTTTGGGAGGTGCAATTTTTAAAGGAGACTACTAAAAATTCTACAAGAGTTGGGCTTGTAGGGAAATTGATTATTTAATATGAAATATGGTAGTTTTCAGAGGCACAACATTTTTATATCTAAGAGATGAAATATAGTATTAGGAATGGCAAAAGTGGGCTTTTGGTTGTCAAGTTTGGCTTGCATATATGAGGTAGGCCTTGTATTCCTTACAAGTCACATCTTTAATTTTAGGGTGTGATGAAAAGCTTCTTACATATATATACCTTTAAGATCATGAGCAAGTTCTCCTATTAGAAACATCTCAATACAATTCCAAAGATTATTTGAAAAATAATCTAGCTGATGTAACATACCTTTGTATCTAATGATCATGGGAATATCTTTATAAATAACTCTCTAAGTGAACAAAAACCAAATAAACTTATACATGCCCAAAATTAAACATAAAAATCCCATAAGCATATAAGTTAAGATAATATATATTTGAGTCATTCTATTTAACAAGAGCTCAAATATTTATCATTATCATTCTTATTTTTCATTTTTTTACATTTTCTAGATTAAATTGAAATTACCTTAAAATTGTTGGTATTGGGACAAGGTCATTGGCAGAGCCACGTTGATCAAATTTTTAAAGATTGCATGCATATGGTATTGAATTTTGATATTATAACCCTATATTTCTTAAAAATTTAAACCCACTAGATCCACTAATGTATTATGTAATTTTTTTAATTATTATTTGACATTTTTACTTGACCCCATTGAACCTGCGCTTATATTATATATGTAACTCTCATAAAAAGTTACTATTATTATTACTACTATTTCCTCTTTTCCATCTCTTATCTTCTTTTCTTTCCCTTTAGAAGTGAGCTACTAAAATGTGATACCACATTTCCATTTTTAAAATTTTAGCTTCTTGAGGTAATTTCTAAGCTGAATTTGAAATTTAGAAACTCAATTAGGTCATTTTAATTTTGAATACTAAGTTTCTAAATTATGAGTATTGGTTGTGCTACAATTTTATTACTACTAATATAGAGGTAAAGAAGTAATAATTTTGGTTTCTAGCATTTTATTTAAATAATATACTACCAAAGTATAATTTTTTTAATAGGATATAAAATTTTTATAGAAAAAATTAACATCAAAGCAACAATCTTCATATAGACCTTATGAATCTAATTTTTAGCAACAACAAACTAAGATTAATTTTTTAAAAAATTATCATTAAACAAAAAAATGAATTAAAATTTTAGCATAGCATCCTAATGACCAAAATAAAACACGAAAAGTATATTTACAAAAAGGATTATGCAAACTTCACCCTTCTAAACTTAAGGTCTTTGGCATTGGACAAGGAATAAGATTATCTTTCTCTTTAAGGTAATTTTATGCCTTTCACAAGTTGATTTTTTGATATCATTAAGTGCAATGCAATGGATGCCTAGAGATGTTGTCTCTAGAATAAAACAACTTAGGTACTTGCTTGTTTAGTTTTACAACCTTTACAAAAACATGTAGATAAGACTCAGATACTGCCACCTTTCTTTTCTTAAATATCACACACATGATATCATTTTTGGGCAATAATTTTCATACCATTTTCTTGTATCAACTTTTGCTAGAAGAACTCATATAGTTAATTCCATAATCAATATCTTGTAATCAGTTAACACAAGACTTAACGACTCCAACTATTGCAAACCCAAAACTACTGCTAAGCCTTCCATTTCCAAAATATGCAAATCAATTAGGAATTTATAGCCTTATATACTCACTCTTACTTGCTTATGCAGCTTATCACAAACCAAGCAAACTCCCAATAACCACATTATATTCATTATGGATTTAGCTTGAGTTTCTTTGCACTATTATGCTAGATAAAATTGTGAGTAGTGTCAATATCCATAAGTATATGAACATTTTTGTTTTGTTAAATTCTAGCCAATCTCAAAATTTTGGGACTGTATTGTTTAAACAAAGCATTGAAGGTAATCTTGGGTTTTACTTTAAGCCTATGACTAATCTAAATCTCCCTTCCTTTGACTTCTAATAGCAATTTGTATTAACCCTTGTTAATTTCAAATTTTAAATTACTTAGGATCTAAATTAATTAATGATGACAAGTAATAAATTAGCCTTTGATTAAAATAAATTAGCTAAATATAATATAAATTACATTGGAAGGGAGAGTTTTCACAAGTTTACCATAACTTTAGTGGTAACATCCTCACACTTGCTTAGCTAGTGACTTGTGTTTGGACCTTGGTGGAAACCACCTTTTTGTCTTTTAATTCCTTCTTTCCTTTTTGTAACATCCGATTTCTCCATAAATGTATAAAACTCACCAGATATAAAAAGGGAGGTTTCCAAACAGAATGATTTGAAGTTAAATAAAATTAAAGGAATAATCTAAACCTCAAATAATGAGAATGCAAGGCTAGAAGTACCCTGAAAATGGAGCCAGAATAACCAAACGAAATTTAACGAAATGTAGTGGTATTTTCATAATTCATGCACTTGTTAGAAAACTTATAAGAGGGATTTTTAAATGGGAAAAATGATTTCTTTGGGATTCTCAGAGGTCCTAAAAATCATAGAAATGCTTAGAATGGTACAAATCCCTCCGGTTTACATTTTATAATGACGATTGACCTAAACTTTAACCTTTTCATTCAGAAAGGTTTTATATCCATTTTGAATGATTCCAAAAGCATTTTATAAGTTAAAGAACCTAAATTTGATGATGAGAAAATAGTTTTTGAAAAGGAGTTAAAATGAGCTTAGAACGAAAAAGCTAAGAAAAGAGGACATAGATGGAATTTTTAAAAAGGAATTTAAAAAGTCTTCACCATATATATGTCATGCTATTCTCCTCTCCACCTTAACTGATATATGCTTTGTCCCAAAATAGAGGAGAGACTAGCCATGGAGGACACACAAGAGAGGAGCTAAGGAGGAAGGAAAGACTAGCCAAAAGGTATGAAAATTCTTGGTTTTTCATACTCCTTCCTTCACCATACTTGTTCCTCTCCTTCTCCTCTTCCTTTCTATGGTTTTCATGACTCATATGGGGCTATTTTGGGACTAGTCCAAAGAAGAGGACTTAGAATTTCAAGGAGGAGCTTGAAACAATGGGAAGTGCTCTTGAAAAGGACTTGAAACAAGGTAAGAACTCATTATTTTCATTGCTTCTCCTTGCCTTCTCTTGTATGTATATGTTCGGCCAGCCATGGGCCTAATCAAAAGGGAAGGATTTCTATCCAAACTAGGATAGGAAGAAGGGTTATGGAAGGTGAGGATTAAGAAGATGCCATTAAAATTGAATAAGAAGTATTAGATTGTAAATTAGTAAAGTTATGGATTTTGGTGTTTCTTGGCCAACATGGAGCTTCCTAATGATAATTTAAGTTGTCTAAGAGTATATATGAGACCTTAAGATATCTAGGAAGCCTTCCAAGTGCCATTCCCCTTAAGAAAACAAAACAAACTCTATGGGTCCAAAAACTAGGAGCATGTCTCAACCAAGAGAGTTCTGGCCACCTAGGGAGTGTTTTAAATTATTCTAAGCCTAAAATAGGACTAGATATGATAAAGGAACATCAAAGAAAGTCTTGAAAAAAATTTAGAAGCCTTAGTTTGTGAGATAGAGGTGTAGGCTCCATAATAAGACATAAGAAAACAACTTATAGCTAAGCTCCTTAAAATAAATTTGTGATGACTCCGAGGAGTCTAAATAGAGTCAAAAGACCTAGATTGAAGGAGAAAATGAAGCTAAGATCTTGAATTCCATTAGTTGCTTTACTATATCTTGTATGGAAGCATAATTGAGCCATATGAGAAAGGAGTTTTGCATAGAGCTTGCATAAGGCTAAAGCTTGTTTCCATGAGTAATTCATGTCTTATTTGATGTGTTTAGGCCAAGAAAATCAAGTGCCACCTAATTCCATGAACTTGAACCAAGTGTGTGACATTTGCTTTAAGGTAGCTCTCTAACCTTTCTCACATACATGGCTTAGATGTTTGTTTATCTTTGAGTACTTGTGTGTATGTTTGAATTATAAAATATGTTTTTAGCTATTGCTTACTTGCTATGGTACTATTATGTATCTTGAAATGAGTTTATGAATGTACTTTGGCTTAAATGGGTATGGTGATGCCAAAAGTCCCTTAGCATGGGTGACGATGAGCTAAAAATTCTTAAAATTAGGTGAGACAAAGTCAAAAGTCTCAAGAAGAATGAGACTTAGTCAAAAGTCCTTTAAAAATGGGCGAGGCAAATCTAAAAGTCCTTAGAAAGTTAGGTAAGGCTAGACCAATGCCATTGAAGCCTATGTTTAATATGTATGAGTTCACATGACCAAAAAAATATTTTATGTATGTTCATGAGAAGTTTGTATGACATGCATGTATTTTTTGACATATATATGCATCCATTATATATGTTTGAAAGGGTAAAGAGCTATTGAGATTCTTTGAATCTAACTCTTCCCTTCCATATGTCTAATTTTGTCTAGGTAAGCCAAATGGATAAAAGAATGGAGGCCAAAGGTCTTGAAGCATGGCACTTTGACAAAAAAGAAGAGAAATAAACATTTTAATAGTATAATGATATCAAAAATTGTATCCATATGATGTATATGAGATGTAATCATTTGAACAAGTTCAAATGTATGTATTTATGATGTGTATATCAATCTTGAAGCTAGATGATTGCATATATTAGAGATTGACATCCTAGCACCATCGTATGCATCTGTATAGATGTGAGTAGCATGGTGAGATTTAGCTTCAATGTGATTTAGATCATCTAGCATGCTTTTATATATTGTGATTATGCTTTTGGATGTGCACAAGTGGCTATGGAATGAGAAGAAAGCTTTTTAGTGCCTTAAGATACCAATTTGGACTTCAAAAGTGACCATTATGTATGCTAAACCAAAGTTTGACTAAATAAATGAGTTTTTTCATGAAATTTACTAATAAGTCTTATCTAGAGCTTTTCACAAATCCAAAGAGCACCCAATTTGGAGTTTTAGAAAATTTATTATGATTTTTCAAAATTAGCTAAATTTATGCAGAATTGGTATGATTACTGTTCATTTGGTCAGTTTGTTTCTCTGTGTTACACGTGGGTCAAATGAAGTTCAATGCTTATGAAAATTTAAAAACATAAACTAGACATTATACACTTTCCATAACCATTAAGATTATCTCATTTGGAGCTTTGTATAGGGGAGAACAAAATTTTTAAAGTTGCATGATAGTACTAGTAATATAGCCCGATCTAAGTCACTATTCCATTGATTTCTTTGGGATAAATGCCATTATCTTAGTTTGAAATTATTTTTAGTATGTAACATTTAGAGTTTTCTAGAAAGATATCATATACATGATTTCAATTTTTCTAAAATTAGTTATAAATTTTCAAAGTTCATATCATAAATTCGGACATGCCAGCCAGCAACTTTTAATTTTTTTAGTGTATGGTTCCAAATCTATGGTATATGAGATGAATTGTGATGTTTATGATGTGTATAGATATGTTATGGATAGAAAATGATGTGGATGAGTTCATATAGTCTCTAAAGCTATGAATCATGTATGTGGCCCCCCCAATTATGCAACTCTCCATGTATAAAAATATATGTTTTCTCACAAATCTCTTCCAATATGCATGGAATATGTTGAGATAGCTTATGGGGCAATTGAGTAAGAGCTCAGAGATTAAAGTATTACACTTATTCTCTCTCATGAAGCTTTCTGCTCTCTCTCACTGTCAGACCACTTTTATTATCCTTTTACCTTTAATTATTAGATTAGTCCTTATTATTCATTTTTGGATCAGCTTTAAGTGAGTAAAATAATCACAATTGCCAGTTCAAGCATTAAGACATGGCAAAAATGTAGAATCATTAAAACCTTTTCTTTTGTAAACTCTTTATCAATAACCAGTCATATATGCGTAACTTTACCTCTCTTATATACCCTGATGGTACACTAGATTAGAGTCTACACCAAGGTAGATCTTAACAATCTAGAACTACTTTTAGGTCTCTAAACCTCTATTCTTATTTGTTATGCAGTCAATTATTAGATTTCAACCTCATATCTGTACTTAATTCATATGACTAGGTGTTTTGATTTACCAAAAATTTGATAGCATAATGGCTAGAAATAAAATGCAACTTAGGCACTTTAACCCTATCTTTCACTAAAATACCTTGTCTGCATATAACTTAAGTATAGTGTACTAAATTCCAAAGGCTTTGAGCTCAATTATCAGCTAGCCTATTGACCTAGGCTAGTCAAACAACTAAGAATATTGAATGCTCATAAATACATCAAAATGACATTTATATTACTAGAAATAGTCATACACTTTCTAATCCATCTCTAAACTATCATCTCTAGGCTTATAATACATACATCATCATCGTTATCGGTCTCAAGTCATAGTTTGGTAAGATATATAAAGAAATACAACATCAAATACATATGTCTTCATAGAGCTATAGACTTTCCTCGGTCTACTTGCCTACTTTAACTTAGCAAGGGGATTAATGGATAAAAGAATGAGATTCTGGAGATAATCTCAATAGCATAATCCAAACCTAACACGCATTTACCACTTAAGCACACAAGTATGCATGTATGCAATTTTTCTAACATTCGAGCTTTTTAACATGTGAAAATATGCATGCATGCAGCTAAAATCTAGCCAAACTTATTAGACTCTTTCCAGAGTGGCTTTTATATTTAACATAACCAAGAACTAATGTGCTCAATTTCGTGGCTCTCTTCTCTTAGTAAACTCAAGTAAAGCTTCGCTTACTAAGCCAAAACTCATAGAAATCTCATAAAACTCATTCAAACATCAAGCAAATATGACATATAAACAACCAAGCATTCAAGTAGTTAAAAGTATTAAAGAAAGGAGAAAATGCTGCCTATTATAAGTCTATCCCTGATGTCGTAGGTACTAGTCTTCTCTTCCTCTTGATCTTTCTCTTTCCTAGCTAGGCACTGACATTGAGGCTTCTTACTATTCTAATAGCCTATAATATCACATTATATCCAAATTGGTGCAAAGGCTCCAACATACTGACTATATGCTTTGCTATGCATGATTTATGCATTTCCAATCCTTTGGAGGCACTTTAAGACTTTCTTCCTTAACTTATTGATCATATTTCTAAAGCTCAACTAGCTCACCATTTTATTTTAAATGGAGTTTGATGCTTTTCTTATTTACTTGCCTAGCTAACCTTTTCTGCTTGCCCTTTATCTATACTTTGATTTAGGGTTTCTCATGAGCAAGTTTTCCTAGGCAATTCAAGCACCTTAAATTCTTATTTTGAGCCTAAAACTAGCATTTTACTATTTATTTGGCCATTGCACTATTCCTTTGGTCATGTCTTAACTTGACATATTTGTACCCCTATAGCCATTTTTGAAAACTATATCTCCATTCATCTAAATCTTATTCTAACTTCTTAGATAGCTTTTTAAACTTCATTTGAGCTAATTAGGGGCCTCAAACTCAATACCACACACATAGATGCTCTTCACCTCAGGCTAAGGTTTTATAGATACCTAGAAAATATAACTTTCACATATGGCTTCCAGAATTCAAACCAATACTTCCCTTAACCTTTATAATTCTCTAGATGATGTCTAATTATCTTAGAACTCAAAAGCAATCTTAATTGACCCACTTTTGGAAGGGGTCATTGAGAGTAGGCATCAAAGGACCTAAGGGAGTTTTTCTTGCTTTCTATGACAATTTCTCCTTATTTCCTCAACCTAGTGAATTCTACATGCTCCATATGATTTAATTTCATGCAAGGGAATGTAGAGAGGGAGATTTTCTCTCTCTAAGCATGATCATTAGGGAGGGGAACTCATGAAATCATGGCTTAGAATATATCATGCTATACCTTATTTTAAAGCTCATTTACTACTCTACATTTTCCACCAATTGATTTCTTGAAAAAAGCACTTTCTTCCCCTTTAATAGTAGCTAAAATACCTAGCTTTTGTCTGTCGATGTTAATGTCAGCCTAGCAGAGTGCTTTTGTTGTTGATGTTTTTTTTTATCTCTACTCATTTCATTGCTCAACTAGAAATTCCCTCTGCCACTGTCGTACTCCAGCTTGATAGTTTCTACTACTTATGCTTTAAAACTATCAAATTAAAACTCTTAAGGAGAGGAATCACTTTCATAGCTAAAGGTACATGAAAAGAGCATAGAAATCGATCCATTTAGCTTGGCTTTTTCCTTTCTCTCTTTTATCTCTACCATGGATGCCATTAACAAAGCTTGAAGCTATTACAAATGAATTTAAGGCGGTGGAAGAGTTGAACGGTGATGAAGGGCCATTAGAAAATATAAAAAATGGCATTATAATAATTTAAAAATTCCCATTTTTCCATTTTGCATTCTAGCTAACTTTTTTCTGCAAATTTAGACTCCATATTCTTATTCAAAAGGTCTTAAAACTCTTAGGCCATTCATCTTAAACTATAAAGGCTTAAAATTGCATAAAACTACTCAAAACAATACTATGATACTAGCTTTCTCATTTTTTGTGTCATCAGTGTTTTTACCTGTTGTATACTTTTTGGACAGTCTTTATAGCTTATTTAACTATATATAATAAGAAATACCATTAACTTTCTCTAATCAACTTTTTATTAAAATCCCTATATTTCCTACTTTTCTGGCATAGTTGTGTTCTTGCACCCCTGTTTCTCATTCCTTTCTTACTTTTATCTATATTTTTTCTTTTTAATTGGTTTTCTACTCCCTTTCTCATGTCCTTTTAACTTATTAGGAGATCTAAATCCAATTAGAAAATATTGAATGTTACACTCACCATTATGGCTATCCTTGAAACTCAGTGAACTAGTTGCAGCAGCAACAGTAATCGAAACCTCATTTTCTTCCCTTACATTTTGGTTAGTTTCACTCTTACTCTTCATCTTTTTTAACTCCTTTTAGTGTAAAACTTGCTTCATTTTCTTAATGTGTTGTTGTCTAACTTTGAGGCTCTTCAAATGGCTAACCTCACTTGTTTAGGCTTTAAAGAGTGACCTAAGCTTCATTCCTTTCGGCTCAACCATAAATATGATTTTGTCCTCGATTGGAAGCTTCTTCTCTTATAAGTTGTGCTAGCTCAATGTATTATTCTAAGTCTACAACTTCTATAATTACTTCTCAAATCAACGAACTTCTTCATTTTTCTTGTATCTAAATGGTTTAATGTAATATCTAGTTCTACAAAAACACGAGAGAACGTGAGAAACATAACATTTGATTTCTCCTAAACGTATGAAACTCACCAGATACAAAAAGAAGTCCCCTAAATAGAATGATTTAAGGCCCAAGAAAATTAAGGCAATGTTTGAGGCCTCAAATAATGATGATCTAAGGGCAGAGGTGTCTTGAAACTAAAGCTAGGATAACCAAACAGAATTTAATGAAATAGCTATGAAACGGAATGATATTTTTGTAATTTTGGATAATTTTTAGAATACTCATAGAAGGAATTTTCAAATGAAAAATTTGACTTCTTCGAGGTTCTCAGAGGCCTTAAAAATCATGGAAAGCCTCGGGGTAGTTAAAACCCCTTTACTATACATTTTCTTATGACGGTTGACCCGAACTTTGACCCTTTCGTTCGAGAAGGTTTTAGCTCCAAGTTGAGTGATTTCAAAGGCATTTTATAAGATTGAGAACTTAAATTTTATGATGGAAAAGATAATTTTAAAAAAGGAGCTAAAATGGACTAGAAACGAAAATACCAAGAAATAGGACATAAATAGAATTTTGTTGTAACAATTTTATTATTTGCTTTCTTAAGTGGTGTGTCCCCTCTCCTCCCTTCATATGACCGACCTTATTTCTACCTAAGAATAGAAGTGAGACCAAGGGAGAGAGGAGCATAAGAGAAGGGAAGAAGAAGAGGAAAACCAAGGCAAGAAAGGTATGAATTTCATGGATTTTCTTAGTCTTCCCTTTAGTAAACTTAATTTCCTCCTTCTTCCCATAGTTTTATTGATTAGTGCTATTTTGAGCTCAGACTAGGAGGGAGAAGTTTGAATTTGGAGAGGAGAATCAAAGCAAAAGAAAGAGCATTCAAGAAAAGCTTGAATCAAGGTAGAAACCACTTCCTTCCATGCTTGCTTCTTCTTGTTCTTATGCATGTGTGGTTCGCCCACTATATGGACAGTTAAGAGGAAGCTATTTTTCAGCCAAACCAAGGATGAATCTTAGGAATTAGAGTGTGGGGAAATAAGAATATGCAAAGAAAACAAAGAAAGAACCATGATTTTTTAAGATGCATAACCTAGGGTTTTAGTTGCACCTTATTTTGTAGGAAGGTTTCTAGCCATAAATTAAGGTGTCTAAAAGTTTCTGAGTCCCTAAGGCATCAAGGAAGCCTCCCACATGCATCTCCCATTAAAGAAAACAAAGCAACCTCCTTGGTGTCAAGAAGATGTATTGCCTTAGTCTAGCCTAGAAGGAGCACCAAGAGAGTGTTTTAATTTCTTCCAAGCTTAGTTTTGCATCATATATGATAGGAGAGTATAAAAGAAAGTCTTGACAAAAATTTAGAAAGCCTAGAAAGTGTGATGGAGGTATAGGTTCCATATTGTAGTATAATGAAGTAACACATAGCTAGGCTCCTTGAAATGAATGTATGATGGCTCCAAGGAGTCTAAATGGAGTCAAGAGTCATAGATTAAGGGAGAGAATAGAGCCAAGATCATGAATTCTCAAGGTTGCTTCATTAGGTGCTTTATGGAACCATAATTTGACCATATGAGTGCCAAAGTTTTTCTAGAGTGTGTGTGGCATTAGAGATTATTTCAAGAGTATAATTAGATCCCATTTGATGTGTTTAGGCCAGATAAATCAAACTCCACCTCCTTGTGGGTGTTTGGCCAAGGGAGAGGAAGAAATTTAAAAAGTTAAAGCGTGTTCTTGTATACAAGGTAGCTTTCTCTCCTTTCTCTTATGCATGGTTAGGTGTTTTCTTGTCTTTGAATGTGTGTGCGTATGTTTAAGCTATGAAAAATATTTCTAGTATATATGTATATTGTAATACCATAATATCTTAACTCCAATTCATCTCCCTCTAGGCTTGATTCCATATGATTTTTCAGAAAAATGACCAAAACCGTGGTATTTTACTACTTTAAGTCGGGGTTTAACCAGTCACATTTTGCCCCGTGGGTCCCGTGAACCCATCATTCCCACTCTCTACTCAAACACCATTTATACAACTTGTACATAGCCTCAAACAACTCACAAACCACGGATATGAAGCCAAAAACCAAGAAAATGCAATTTCTCAAATGAGCCCATAAATCAGATTTTTGGCTCTACTTTGGAAAATCATAACTAATTCTAAAAAAATGAAAATCAAGAAAATCATAGATCTATGGAAAGCTTTGGATGTCATATTCACACTAAAATTAACTCCCAACCATAATCTCAATTTTTAGACTATTATTGACATCGAAATAGGAACAGATGTCCGACTGCCCCTGATACTGGTGCAGTTTACTGTCATGAACTTTGAAAATTCGTAGTTAATTCCAAAAAAATACAATCTGGGCAAACTATACCAATTTGGAAAGCTACAGATGTTATATAGAGTAGAAAAATAAGTCCAGATCAGTTCAGGAGCTCTTGGACCTCGAAAACTAATGGAACAGCAACGAAGGTCAGAAACTTCCCTGATACTGATACAGAACTTCAGAAAGTCGTTTCTCTCTCTAAAGACATCCAATTGAGGTGCTTCAAATTGTTATAGTTCACTGTGGATATCTAGTTTGTGCTCATAGAATTTCATGACAATCGGACACCATTTGGTCTATGGATGACATGGTTTCATTTTCGGATTTTTGCACAGTACCATGACCAAACCATTGAAATTTCCCAACTTCAACAATTCAACAAATATTCTCTAGACCTCCAAATATTACCCACTTTAGCTTCTCAAGAAGCTCTTAATAGACTCTAGAGGCATGCCAAATTCCATACCAAGAAGAGCTCATCTGGTCATACTTTGATGGAGCTCACCCAATTGGCGGTTTTGGTACCCCATGTGGTTCAAAATAGGTCTAGATAACCTCCCACATGCTCTAGCCTCTTTTGGGCAAGTTTGAAAGTACAAACATAGCATATATGAAATGTCTAAGTGATCCATAACATCATACATTTCAAAACCACTATGCTACGGAACATAATACACTAGCACATGTAAGCCACAAAAGGGCTAATTTCTACATTCTCATTATTTTGGCTCTTTAAACAATACATACATCATCTATACATATATTTACATGTGCTCCCACATTTACAACTCAAAAATAATAGGTGCATATTCATTTTGGCACCTTATACATCAAAAGGACTATACATTTCTCTAAATATACTCTACTAGGCTCCATGAGGTATGCTTGACTCTCCTTGAGCTCCACCTGGATATTAAGATGGGAGGAGAAGGGGGTGAGATTCGGGGAATCTCAGTAGCTCATACTCATTCAAGATGCAATCAAGGCATATAAACTAGTCAAGCATATACACAAGTCACAATAACACAACAGATGTGTTTCATGCCATGATAACATATCAATGCCAAGGATAGGCTCTAGGGACTTTTGGTCTTGCCTCACCCGAGTTTTGGGACTTTTGGATCAGCCTCACCCTTGGTTTAGGGACTTTTGGCTCCACCTCACCCCTCTCAAGGGACTTTCGGCACCACCTCACCCGAGCAATTTACACAATTCATATCATAAGTATATTGGTACCAATGCATCAAGGCAACATCAATGGCATATCTCATCATACAAGCACATACACAACATACAATGACTATTACACATCCAAGAATGCAACAAGAAAAGAGTAGAGAGCAACCTTATCGGATAACACAAGTCTTCCCTTTCAATTTATCTTCTCCCTTCTTGATTTCACACTCACAACTAGATGGAGTTGCTTCCTTTGAGCCTAGGCACAACAAAGAGCACCAAATCATTCTCTCATAACTCAAATAAGTACTCACAAAGCTAAAGGGGCTCTTCATCGAAACAAAACCCCCACTACCCTTGTAAGATCTAGGGATTCTCTCTCTAGAACTTTACTCACTCTCCTTCCTCTCTCAAACTCTCAGGGAAGAAAGCAAGGAAGAAGAAATGATGATATATGAGTTCTACCATTCTTTTTAGAGTAGTTTTCCCACTTCCCTCTTCTGAATCAAATCCAAATCAACTTCTAAAACCATAGAAAGAGAGGGCCAAAGGAGGAGAACAACATGCTAAGGAGAAAAGCTATGAAAATCTAAAGATTACTCACCTCTTTGCTTGGTCTCCTCGCTTCTCTAGGTCTCTCTCTCTCTCCACAGCTCTTTTCTCTCTCCTTGGTCGAAGCTTAGGTCGGTTCTAAGAGAAAGGAAAGTTTGGAAGCTTTTAAAAAGTCAAAATCTCTCTTTTTACGCTTTTCCGGACTCACCCTCACTATAGCGAGCCATAACCCTCGCTACGGCGACTTCGTGTCAGTCCCAGACCTTTGCCTTCGCTATAGCTCTCGCCACGGCGAGCAACTCCCTGGATTTTGTATGGGATGCCCGCACTCGCTATAGCTAGAAGCATTTTCGCTATAGTGAGAAGGCATTCTCGCTATAGCTAGCCCATTTCTCGCTATAGCGAACAGGTACATTCGCTATAGCTAGGCTGTAGCTAGCAGACTTAGAAAATTTTCAGCCTTCGAAAATTTTCAGCTTTTCTTTTCTTTCCCTTTTCTTTTCTCTTTTTTTTTTTTTTTTTTTTCTGGTTGTTACATATATGCCATGGTACCATGATGCTTTATTATATGCTTGAAAGATGCTTTATGAGCATGTTTTGGCTTGCATGAGCTTGGTAATATCAAAAGTCCGTTAGCTAGGATAAGGATGAGCTAAAAGTCCCTATGAATAAGTGAGGCAAAGCCAAATGTCTCTAGAAAAGTGAGGCTTAGTCAAAAGTCCCTTGAGAAATAGGTGAGGCAAGTCCAAAAGTTTCAAAGAGAATAGGTGAGGCTAAACCATTGTCTTGGTAAGCCTATGTATGTTGTATGTGACTTCTTGAATGACATAAATGTTCTATATATGTTTGTGAAATTCAAGATGGCCATACATACATTTTCAAACTTGAAATTTGCATCTATTATGTGTATTTGAAAGGGAAAAGGGCTATTGAAATTCCTAGAATCCCACTCTTCCCTCCTTATTGCTTAACATGTCTAGGTGGACTAAGTGAACCAAGAAATAGGAGCCACCACACTTGAGAGCAAGGAGATTGACAAAGGAGTGGTTATTTGTTCATTTTTGTAACCATAACATTGTCAAATGATGTACTTCTATGATGTATGAACTATTGAACACTTGTAAAAGTATGGATATATAATGTATGTGTGAGAATTGGATCCATATGAATAATAGTGTAGGTTTTTGACATGGAAATGTAAGATGATGCATGTATGTTCCTTGTGTATATCGTCGAGTGGGAGAGTGAATTTGTGAGATCTAGAACTTTGAGACACGTTTAGTAGGCTATTTTGATAATTTCCCACATACTCAAGTGGTTCTAGAAAAGCTAGAAGCTAAATTGAACCATTTTAGATCCTTAAGGTCGCATAAAAGTGCCATTTTGTAATCCTATGGCACAAACTAACCAAATGGAAGAATTTCCTCATAAAATTTGGCATGCCTATATATCTTATTTGGAGCTTTTTAAAAAGCTAAAGACAAAATTATTTAGAACTCTAGAGAATTAATTATGAATTTTCAAAGTTGCCGAAAAGCTACTAAACTGATATGGTTACTATTTATATAGTTAGTTTTGTCTCCTGTGTCATTTAAGGGCCAAATGTTGTTCAATGCCCATGAAATATTACAGGCATAGACTATATATAATAAGCTTTCTAGGATACCAAGATCACCTCATTTGGAGGTATGAGTAAAGAGATATGAAGTTTTGAAGTTTGAAGTCAGTACCAGTAATGCTGTAGTACCTTTGGTACTGTTCCATTGCTTTTCAGTGGTTTAACATTTCTATTTTAGTTTAGACTTATTTTTACCTAACTTTAATATTTGTAACTTTTTAGAATGGTATATTGTACTTGAGTTTGATTTTTCTAGAATTAGTTATAAATTTTTAAAATTGGCATAGAAATCTGGTAGTAGAACCCGAGACTGATTTGATGATTTTATGTATGTATGCTTCAAACTTGGGATTCTTGGAGCATTTTGTGATGGTTTTGAGTTGTATGAGTGTATTTTAATTGGTTAATGATATGGATGAGTTCATAGGGCCCACGTGATGCAAAATGAAAATTTTAACTCTAACGTAACAAGGAATAATATAATATTTTAATTGATTTTCTTAAGAAAGTGTATGATTCCATGAGAATAAACCTAAGAATAAGAAGGGAAAAACTAGGGTAATATGGTGTTACATTTAAACCTTTATTACTCCTTTTTAAAATTTTATGGACTCATTTTTCCCTTAATTTTGTTGTTTTCTTCACAGTTGTAGTAGCTAAAAACCTCCTTCCCATTTGTTGTTTTCAATCTTCTAACTCTAAAGGGTTGGTCGAGGGTTGCAATTGGGAATTCCTTAGAGGACTAAACAATTAGGCGAGGGGATAATGCTCTTGTCATAACATATTCTATATAGATATTTCTATATGATTTACTTCTAATGGCAAGAAAATACAACTACATCAAAATCTTTAGCAACAATTTTATATGCCTGTAATGCTTCAAATGAGCATATAAAGGACCAAATTGGATTTTCTTGCCATTTCAATCCATGAACTCCATAGACAATTTTTTTTAATCACATGGTCATCATTCAAGACCCATTTGCATAAGAGAGCTATATAACCAATTTTGGCCACCTTAGATATAATATGGACCAAACTTCAAAAATTCATAACGTTGGCTACATAACTTTGATTTACACAAATTAAGTGTCTATAGAAAGTTTGTAACATGAACTTCATGCCATAAAAATTTTAAGTGAAAATAAATCCATTTAGCTCCTAAAAGTACATGAAAATCGAGACCAGACTAGAGTGAATAATGTCTACACAAAACATCTTTTTGGGGCCAACTTTGGAAATTCATAAAATTTTTATAGAGCTTAGAAAAATATCATCTTTAGCTTGTTAGAAAGCTCTATTAATACTCTAATTGACCACTAAATCTCAGCCCCTAAATAAGTCATTTGGTCTGTCGAGGATAGGGTTGCATTTTATGGCTTGTTTGAACCAAATTTTGGTTCCTAAATGGCTCATTTGGGCTCTAAAATGCATCCTTTTCATTTGACCACATTTTACTCCATTCATGCTTCATTTCCATAAGGACTAAAACCCATAAAACCTTGTTAACCCTGAGAACTTAGAAGCAAACTGCTCAATCCAAAACCCATAAAACCTTTAAAATTCTTAAACTCTAGCCCAGAATCACCTTGTTCAGCCTCAACTCACCACCCAACAAGTAATAACCTAGTTCAAAAAGTATGGTCCTCTTGCATTTGATGGGAGCTAAATAAAGAGAAACCTGAGGTTTGGTGTAATACCATAAATTTCTAGCTTATTTCATACTACTTTCATGCCTTAAACTATGCTACTTACATAAGAGGCAAGAAAATGACATTAAAAAATGAATTTCTTAACGTTGTATCGTGTATAAAAATTTCATTCGGTATCCCATAGACCATGTGAGCTCATGTATCACATTCTCATATATAATTACATAGATACAATTCATTTTCATCCCAAAATTAGCCTAGAACTCGTGTATGGCAAGGGGATACATAAAATTCATGAATGTAATTTTGGCTAAAATTTTGCCTTTTCTGTAACAAATTTTGGAAAATGATAACTAATTCTAGAAAAATCTAAATCATGCATTCTTTGTCATTCTTGAAAGAAAAACATGTATACTCTATGTTAAAAATATGATCAGGCCATGAAACATCACAGAGATGATGTTTGACATTCAAAAAGGTCTAGAGGTCTAACTAGCTACTGGTACTGTCATAGGTTTCTGCTACAAACTTAAAAAATATCCAATTAATTCCAAAAAAATTCAATCCATACAAATGATACCAATCTAGAAAGCATGGATCTTAGCTAGAGGAGAAAAATAATCCTAAACCAGATCAGGCATGTACAGGCATTGAAAGTACCTGAGGTCAGTCTGAACACCTAATACTGGGTAGAAATTTTAAAAATTTATATCTCCCTCTCTAGACATCCAAATGGGGTGCTTGTAGTTGGCACATGTCACTGGGAATGTTTAGTTTCTCCATATAAAATTTCGTGGCAATTGGACATCATTTGTCCTCTGAGTGATAGAATTCATTTTCGAACCAATGTGAACAGTAACCTGACCAAATTCAAAAAAATTTCAACTTTGAAAATTCATCAAATATTCTATAGACCTTCGAAAATTTTTCACTTTAGATTCCAAAAAAGCTCTCAACAAGCTTTAAATGCATGCCAAATCTCAGATCAAGAAGAGCTCATTTGGATAAAAAGTGGTATAGGGTTCTAAATTGGTCAATTTTACTTCATGAGATATCAAAATGTCCAAATGGTCCCCTTTGATGTTTGGCACCTCTTGGGCAAGTTTAAAAGTATGAATATGACTTGTATGAACAGCCCAAGTGGTCTAAACCTTATGCATCTCAATTTTCCCATTCCACTTCCATTATTATACTAATCCATCAAACCATTCAAGAGCCAAATTTGACATTACATAACCAAAGTACACATTTCCATACATATAGTCTTAAATCTCATTTGCACATAATACATTGGCATAATTATACATGTTCATAATATCATGGGACATATACTACCATAGATTACAACATTTTCCACTTGTATAGGCTTAACGAAGCAAATGCCATACATTTCAATGTCATACTTCTATCTCTCAAATGGTTGGCTCCCATTTCCTTATTCTCTTAATTCACCTAGCATGTTAGAACATTAGAGAGGAGGGAATGAGATTTAAAGAATCCTAATAGCTCATCTCCCATTTAATCACACATAAAGTATGTAAAACAAGTCTTACAAATGCATGCATGAGCATCATGGAGTGTGCAAACATTCAAGATGCATTCTTAGCATTTAAACAAGTCATACATGGCATACATAGGCTTGCCAAGTAAGTGGATTAGCCTCACCCATTCACTTGTAGATTTTAGATTTACCTCACCCATTTCTTTAAGAGGTTTTTGACTCAACCTTACTCTTGGGAGTTAACCTTATTTTTGAGAGACTCTTTTACTTTGTCTTTGAAACATCCAATTTTTTGAAAATGAGAGAAAATGTAATAAATGTAATATACAGTTTCTCTGTCAACGTATGAAATACACCGGATACAAAAGCAAGTCCCACAAAATGATATAGTTAAGGTCCCAAAAAATTTAAGAAGCATTCTAAATGCCTAAAAATGAGAATTCCAAGCTCAAACGGAAAGAAAAATAGAGCTAAAATGAAGAAATGAATTGTGATGAAAGATTGATGAAACGTAAGGGTATTTTCATTATTTTGAGCAAATTTTGGCATTCACATAGGAGGGATTTTTAAATAAAATTTTTGAGTTTCCCGAGGTTTTCAGAAGCACTAAAAACCATGAAAATACCAGGGATAATTAAAACCCCTCCGGTGAACATTTTCTAATATCGATTGACCTGAACTTTAATTGATTTTTTTAGGAAGGTTTTAGCTCTAATTTGAGTAATTCCAAAGGTATTTTACTAAATTAGGAACCTAAATTTCATAATAGAAAAGACGGTTCTCACAACGGAGTTAAAATGAGTTAGAAACAAAAATGCCAAAAATAAAGGGCAAAATTAAAAATTTTAAGATAGTGAAAGCTTCTTGAACACTCTTTAAGTTTCTTATTTCTTCTCCCCTTCATTTGTGATGACCCATTATGCCAAAAGACTAGAGAAAACACTAACTTTCTTAGGTGCACCATGAAGGAGAAGAAAGGAGGAGAAAAAGTAAGGAAAAGGTTAGGAATTTCATGGATTTTCATACTCCTTCTTCTTCGAAACTTGTTCCTCTCCTCTTGAGCTTTCTTTCTATGGTTTTATTGAAGTTTTTGGATCTATTTAGAAGGAAGAACAGAGGAGAAAATTAGGATTTGAAGAGAGGAGGCCAAGGAAAGTGAGAATCAAACAAGAAAATAAGGAAAAATAAGGTAAATCTTCCATCCCATTGTAGCTACTTCCTCCCCCTTCTTCTCTCTATTTCACCCCATGTATGTAGATGTAGTAGAGCTTGAATGTTAGGTAGAACCAAGGGTGAATCTTAGGAATTTAAGGGAGGAGAATAAGAATATGCAAAGAAATCTAAATAAAAACTATGACTTTGCAAGATAGAAAAGTTAGGGTTTTGATTGCACCTTGAACTCTATCATGAACCCTAGCCATATTTTATGATGTTTAAGAGTTCATATAGGCTCTTAAGACATTAAGATAGCTTCCTACATGGTTATCCCATCAAAGGAAGCAAGAAAACGCTATTGATGCCTTAGGGAAGCATAGCTTCGGCCAAGGAGAGTTTATACACCTAGAGAGTGTTTTAATTTCTTTCAAGCTTAGTTTTGCATCATGTATGATGGCAGAATATGAGAGGAAGCCTTAGAAAAATTTTAGAAATCGTAAATAGTGAGATGGCTTCATATGTTCCATAATATAGCTTAAAGAAGCAACACTAAACTAGGCTCCTATAATTGATTGTGTGATGACTCCAAGAGGTTTAAGTAGAGTCAAGAATCATAAATAAATGGATAGAAGGGAGCTAAGATGATGTTTTCTTAAAGTTGCTTCATTAAGTGTATTATGGAACCATAAAAGAGCTTTATGAGTGACCTAACTTTTCTAGTGATTGTGTGGCCTTAGACTTTGCTTCAAAAGTATAATTAGCTTCTATATGATGTATCTAGGCCAAGAGGAATGATCTCCATCTTCTTGGATGTGTGAGGTCAAGGGAGAGGATCCAAGGCTTAAGGAAAAAGTGTGCAAATATAAGCAAGGTAGCTCTCTCCATCTTCTCTCATGCATGATTGCTTGCTTTACTTGTCTTTGAATGTGTGTATATGTATTTCAAACCATGAAAAATGTTTTAGCATGAGCTCTTACTCCATGGTACTATGATGATGCATTATATTTTCCAAATGATGTTTAAGATGTTTGCCTTCTTTTGCTTGAGTGTGGTAAGGCCAAGAACCCTTAACCATGGTGAGGATGAGCCAAGAACCCTTAAGATTGGTTTAGACAAAGTAAAGAGTCTCCCAAAAGTAAGGTTAACTCCCAAGAGTATGGTGAAGTCCAAGAACCTCTTAAAGAATGGACGAGGCAAGTTCAAAATCCACAAGTAAATGGATGAGACTGGAATACCATATATATATAACCTCATTCATTGCATTCATAAGCTCCATATCATCATCATGGTCATAAGAGCACATGGAAAAGGAACCAACGATAATGAATTTAATTGCATTACGTCATGCTTAAAAATTCACAATTGGTATCACGTGGATCGTGTGGGTTCATACCATGCATCTTTATATTTAAATACATCATTACTACTCATTTGCATCACAAAAACTTGCTCATGAGCCAAGGAAACCGAAATGGAGCATAAATTGAACTTATTGAATTTCGGCCAGATTTTCTCCCATTCTGTCCAAAATTTTGAAAAATCATAACTAAATCTAGAAAAATAGAAATCATGTAATCTTGGTCATTCTAGAAATCTTGGGATGTCTAATTCATGTTAAAAATATTTAAAAGTCATAAAATCCCACACACAGAGCGTTTGACACTCGAAATGGTCTGGAGGTTGGACTGGGTCCTGATGCTATCACAGTTTACTAATATGAACTTCAAAAATATCCAATTAATTCCAAAAAATTCCAAATCGAGTGAATGATACCAATATAGAAATCTGAGGATATTAGATAGAAGGGAAAAATCATTCTAGACCAGTTCAAGCTTGCCCAGACCCTAAATTTCGATCAAACAATGACTAAGGTCTGGTTGGACGCCTGACACTAAACTGAATCTTTGAAAACTCATATCTCCCTCTCTAGACATCCAAATGGGGTGATTCTAATTGGCACAATTCAATCATGACCTCTAGTTTTTGCCTATAAAAGTTCATGGAAATTGGACTTCATTTGGCCCCTGAGTGACAGAAAAATAATTCGGACCCAATGGAACAGTACATCAGACCTTTTCAAGAATTTTGGCCAACTTTGAAAATTTATCAAATATTCTCTAGACCTCCAAAAATTATGCACTTTAGCTTCCCAAAAATATCTCAATATATTCTAATAAAATTCCAAATCTCAAATCAAGAATAAATCATTTAGCCAAAAAGTGATATAAGGTTCTATTTTGGTCACTTTTAGCTCCATATAGGATACCAAAATTGCTATTTGGCTTCCCTTGGGTCTTGGCACCTTTTGGACAAGTCTAAAAGCATATTTAAGATTTGTGGGATCTACCCAAATGGTCCCAAATCATTTGCATCTCATTTTGGGATTCTCACCCTCACTCATACACATTACACCAAGCTTTTCTCAAATGCATACATTGGCATAAACATTCACTTTATGATTTAGAATACATACACCATACTCATTCATTTATCTATCACATAATATCATTTTTACATTTTTTCAAGGGGTCATAAACTATTTACAATCATAATATACATCATGAAGTCTCATTATGAGTCAAAAACACAAAAATCAAGCATAAGGGTGGCAATCTTCTTTCTTCAATGTGATTGGCTCCCATTGCCATATCCACTTAGTCCATCTAGTATATTAGGACATTTAAGAGGAGGAAGTGAGATTCAAGAATCTCAATAACTCATCTCCCATTCCATCACACATAATATGTGTAAGCAAGTTCTATGAATGCATATGTGGGAAAAATAGAAGTTATGAACATTTAAAATCAAGCTTGGTATAGAAATACATCATACAAGGCATTCAAGAGCTCACCAAGTATTTGGATTGCCCTCACACTTCTCTCCATGGTATTTGGACTTGCCTCACCTATTCTTTGAAATCTTTGTACTCAACCACACTCTTTGGGAGTCCACTTTGCTTTTGGGAGACTCTTTACTTTGTCTCAACCAAGCTCAAGGGTTTTTGGCTCATTCTCACCATTGTGAAGAGTTCTTGGTCTCTCCACACTCAAGCAAGCTCAACCACACATCATATATTCATTTGAAAGCATAATGTAGCATCAAGAGTCATGGTATATAAAAGCATACTAGCATACTTTTCATAGCTTAAAAATACACATATACACATTCTAAAACAAGCTAAACACACATCCATGCATGAGAGAAGGTGGAGAATGCTACCTTGTACAAATCTACACACTTTTCTCCTTGGATTTCCCTATTTTGCCTCGGCTATACACCCACAATTTGGTGGAGATGATTTCTCTTGGCCTAGACATGATTTAAGGGAGCTAATTAGGTTCATGAAACATATTCTAAAGCTATACAATTTGCTTAAACCCTAGATTACTTTATAGGCTTCATTATGGTCCATAATGGTACCTAATGAAGCAACACTCCTCAAATAACTTCTAAGTCTCATTCTTTCCTCTCAATTATGATTCTTGACTCCTTTTAAGTCTCTTGGAGTCATCACATCATCAAGACAAAAGGCCTAGCACCATGTTGCTTCTTTAGGTCATATTATAGAACCTATGACCCCAATTCACTTTCCTTAAGTTTTAAATTTTTCCCAAGGCCTCTACTCATCTTCATTCATCAAATGTGACTCAAGAATGGCCTTAGAAAAATTTGAAATTCTCCCTAGCTAGGTGAACTTGCTTAGGCTGAGACTATGGGTGCATTAGCCTTCCATAGAGTTCTCTTTGTTTTCTTGAAGGAGGAAGCATGTGGGGAGCCTCTTAGGGGTCTTAGGAGCATGTTTTAATATTCAATTAAGTCTAAAAACATTCATATAAAATAAGATTTGTAAGGAAGTATTTGGATCCCTAATGATTCCATCTTATTTCCTAATGCTCCTTTCTTGATTCTATTGGTTCATTCTTAATCCTTGCCACCTAAAACATCTAATCCCTCGATAAGTTGGACAGAAAACAGCCCCTAAGAATTAGGCTCATGGTGGCCAAATTCGTGCAAGAGGAAGGAGGAGGAAGATACTACCAAAGAATGGAAGTTTTACTTTGTTTTCTTGCTTTTCTTTGCTTGCTCTTCCACTTGGTTAGCTTGCTCCCTTAATTTTCGAAATTCCCCTCTTTGTTCTGCCCCCAAAATAGCACTAAACTCTCCATTAAAATCATAGAAAGAAAGATTGAGAGGAGAGGAGCAAGTTTCAAGAAGGAAGGATATGGAATGTCTTAAAGTTTCTTACCTTTTTCTTAAATTTCTTCCTCCAAAATCTTCCTCCTCTTGTGCGCCTAAGAAGCTGGAGTTTTCCTTTGAAAATGGGTAGAAGCAAGTTGGTCTTAGAGAGGAAAGAAAGAACATGGCATATAAAGAAGAAGAAAGAAGCTTCTTTTAACACTTTAATGCTAATTTTGCCCTTCGTTCTTAGCATTTTCGTTTCTCTTTCGTTTTAGCTCCTTTTTTAGGACCTTCTTTTCCATTATAAAATTTAGATTCCCAATTTAATAAAATGTCTTTGGAATCACTCAAATCGGAGCTAAAACCTTTCCGAACAAACCAGTCAAAGTTTGGGTCAACCGACGTCGGAAAGAATACACTGGAGGGGCTTTACAGGTCCCGGGGCTCTCATGGTTTTTGGGGCCTCTGAGACCCCTGAACAACTTAAAATTTCCATTTAAAAAACCCTCCTAGGTGCTTTTTTAAAATTACACTTATTTATGAAAATGCCACTAGCATTTCAGCAAATTTTTTGAATCACTTCGACCTAGGTTTCTGGGCAACTCAAGGCTTAAATCCTCATTTTCTATTATTTAAAATTTTATCCAAATTTTATTTGGCCTTGAATCACTCATCTCAGGGGACTTACTTTGAAAATTGACTCATTTTGATATTTTATAAAAAATCAGATGTTACAGAGGCAAATCCACTTGTTTAGCAAGCCTATGTATGCTATGAATAACTTTTTCAAATGATAAAAATGCTTCTTGAATGATTGCACATGTCCATATGCCATGCATGCATTTGTTAGACTTGTTTTGCATGCTTTATGTACAATTGAATGGGAGATGAGCTATTAGGATTCTTGGAATCTTATCCCCTCCTCTCCAATGTTCTAATATGCTAAGTGGACCAAAAGAGCAAGGTAATGGAAGCTAACCATCTTGAAAATGAGAGCTTGATATCAACATGCACAGTTTTTGTTCTTTAAAGCCATATTGATGTGAAATGATGTAACCCATTGTTGTATATGGTATATAACCTCTTGAACATATGTAATTATGATAATATGTCATATATACATAGGAAAATATGATATGTGACCACTAGAATGTGATTTGGGTATGTTATGGCATTGTGACTTCTTGAATGGTTTTATGAAAATATGCATAAATGGAAGTAGAGTAGCCAAAATGAGATGTATGGAGTTTGGGACTATTTGGGTAGCTCACACAAGTCTTAATTATGCTTTTAGACTTGCCCAAGAGGTGCCAAACCCCAAGGAAAGCCATTTGGACATTTTGGTATCTTATATGAAGCCAAAATTGACTATAATGGAATCCTATATCACTTTTTATTCAAATGAGCTCTTCTTGATATGAGATTTGGCATGAAATTAGGGCTTATTGAGAGCTTTTTGGTAAGTTAAAGAATAAAATTTTTGGAGGTCTACAGAATATTTAGTGAATTTTCAAAGTTGGCAAATTTTTTGGTTTTGGTCATGCTACTATTTACTTAGGTTTGAAAATGAAATCTATTTCATAGGGCTCAAATGATGTCCAATTGCCACAAAATTTTATACAAAGAAACTAGACATTCCTAGTAACTTGTGCCAACTAGAAGCATCTCATTGGGATGTCTAGATAAGGAGATATAAATTTTCAAAGAATCTGTCTAGTATTAGGAACTCTAGCCAACCTTGGTTACTATTTGATTGAGTTTCAAAGTCTGGTGCATCTGAACTAGTTTGCAGTTATTTTTTCCCTTTATTTAACATCCATATCTTTCCAAATTGGTATCATTTACATGTATTAGATTTTTTTTAAATTAATTGGATATTTTTAAAATTTGCTGCAGAATTTTGTGACAACACCAGTGAATAGCCTCACCTCTGGACCTTTTTGAACGTCAAACGCCTTATGTGATGGATGTTATGGGCTGGACATATTTGCAGCATGAATTAGATATGTCTAGCTTTCCAGAATAGCTAAGAATGCATGATTTTTTTTTTTTAGAATTAGTTATGATTTTCCAAATTTGTGATAGAAATGTGGAAAATCTGGCCGAAAATATATGTATGTATTTCATGCTTCTCTTTGACTTTCATGAGATTTAGGCCACTTTTGATGATGCAAATGAGTTGTATTCATGTAATTAAATATGAGAATGTGATGTATTAACTCACATGGTTTACGTGACACTGAATAAAATTTTTATACGCGACGCAATGCTCAATTATCATTATTTTATGCTATTTTCTTTGCTCTTCCATGAGTTACATGATGTGAAGCATGAGATAAGCTAGGAAATTATAGTGTTACATTTATTGTATTAGAGTAAAGTTCTAGGCTTTCTCAGATTGGATTTGGCTTGAAGATGTAACAATAGAGCTATGTAAAGGCTTGAATGGATAGGTAAAGTCTTATATGAGACACATTGGGTGTATGAGGATAGGTTGTGGCTTTGTTCATGATGAATAAGTTATAAAATGGTCTTAGAGCAGAGAGTGGACATCGGGAAGGAGTGGCCTCTTAAATAACTTGAGCAGAGCTAAGCTTAAACAAAGTTAAAGGATCCAACGACTAAAACTTGATAAGATGTGATAGCTCACCGCGATCAATGGCAAGCCCTAAATATAAACAATGAGAAATGATCTTGTTGATATGAAGAGGCTTGCTAGAGAGAGTATGTGAGGCCTAATTCTCCTGGTAGTCATACTCAAGCTATTCCCAGCTGTCTTGCGTAATGCAGAGATGAGTAGTGATGTAGCGAGTATGAGATTAGACTGTAGCTACACAAGATGAGTTTAGAGGGAAAGTGCAAAAAAGAATTACCTCTTAGCCACAACACCCAAATGTCTAGATGAATTCTAGAGCCCAAAAAGCTAATTCCCTCATGCTAGAAGTTTGAGTTATGAGCTACACCCTAGAGCCCGACAGCCCTGAGATGACAGATAGTTATACATTAATAAAGCAAGAGGTAAAATCCTCTAACTTGATTATGGGTTAGATATAGTGGCAATGAGGCTCGAGTTAATAGTTGAAGATGAAATTCCAATCCTTGAAAAAGTAAGCCAATTAGAGGCCGTTAGTCGCGGCCAATTTATTGCTTAGCTATAGCGAATTATTTTAAGAAGTAGTGAGGCAATCCAGAGAGTTCCTCACCACAGCCAATTAAGATATGTTAGCCGTGATGAATGGCAATATGATAGGCTTTATTGGTCATATTCAGGCCAACTTAAGAAATAAGTTATTAAGGGATTAGACAACCTACAAAGAGTGGAAACCCCTAGTACTAGTAGAGAAAAGAGTAGTGAATAGTCTGAAAGGTTAGTAAGTAATAGATAATTAGTGGGCAAAGTAGTTGAGAATAAGAAAAGAGCTCAGCATAGAGAAAGTTAAACACAGGGATGATAAGGTTATTGAGACCTGCCTATAAGGTATTGACTTCCAACCTAGAATGTTAACCCTGTGAATACTATAACGAGCTAGTATGATGAGTTAAGACCATGTAGACACGGTCAAGAAAACCTTGTTGATAGGGTCTTGATTTTTGCATTGCAAAATATGAAATCCTGTTGATGAGATCCTAGGCCCTGTTGACAAGATGTTAACGTAGCCTTGAAATTTACGTAAGGTAAGGCTACCAGTAGTAAGGCACATAGTGAGTGGCCTAGGAAGGTGAACTTTATAGGTAACATCTAGAGATGAGATGAGTTACCCAAGCTAAGCATAAGCTAAAACCTAGGGGAGATGACTAGTGGCATCGTTTCAGGTGAGATATGTAAATGAAAGGCTCGGTGAAAGTTCTCCTTGGATTGAGAAAGAAAAGATGAGACATCCTGATGTCGGGGAAATCACCCAGTAGTGGTTAGTAAATTCCCCTAGATAGACCCCCCTGAGTTGTAAAGTGTAGTAATAAAGGAAGTGAGGAAGAGTTGAGAAATGAGCTATAAAAGAGATGTCCTCACTTTAGTAATAACTAAATGCATAGACCGAGCCTAGAAAGATAAATAGATAAGGATCTGATAGTTAGTTAGATGAGCTCCCTAAGATAAGAATAATGTAGGGGTTAAGGCACGTGCGTGATTAGAGAACCCAGTAGAGCATAAGTTTTTAGTAAGATAGAATTCGAACAGTAAGAGTACGTGTCTTGGATTGGGTTAGTAGAACCCTAAAATCAGTATACCGTGCTCCTGGGAATGAAGCTAAAGAGGTTAAATAGAGAGAAAGCTTAGCTCTTATCCGAATATAGAAGCAAGCTGAGATAGACAGGCAGTGCCTTGGTACCCTCAAGGAAGCTCGAAAAGTTAGAGATCGCCTCAAAAGGTGAGTCTTGCATTATGTAGAGAAAGAGAGTGTAAGTTGAGAGCGCCATAGAATATAATTCTTGAGTTACAAGTAATAAAAATTCTCTTACCGAGGGATGGTCAAGTTAAAAGGAAAGCAAAAGTATAAGAAAAAGTAGACCCCCTTGATATTACAAAGAGTGAATAAGTAGAAGAACCAAGGAAAAGTGTAAGTGCTCTTGAGCGTAGAGAAAATCGAACTGGCAATACAGACAGCCAGTAGTAGAACATTCTTTTTCTAAAGTAAAAGGATAAGAAAAAGGATAAGGACATAATAGATCAAGAATAAATATTCAGTGAATGTGCCTGAGTACTTAAGAAAGCACACTTGTCCTTGGCATAGATGCTCTTCTAGCATGATAGTGCCCAAAGTAAAAACAATCAGGCAATGTATAGTGATCTCAGGACAAAGTAGAGAAAAGAATCATATTTTTCCTGAGTATCCTATAAGAATAGGGCAGATAAAGAAAAGTACGAGAGGAATACTTTAGATTATTAGGAAACTTGTAATATACTGGCAGTAGTGACTCTGAGTTTAGTCATGAAGCGCCAGTGTATTAATATTTAATGTTATGGTTTGCTTGCAACAGAGGCTACATAATATTAGGTCTGGCCAACTTAGTAGTAATGTGGCTTAAGTACATAGCAAACGACAATATCAATTACCAAAGTGTTCTGATAATGGAAGGGTATCCTAGTTAGCTAGATAATGAGATAAGTCAGAAGGGTGAGGTAAAAGGATTCTAGGAATACTAAAATAGTAAGAAAAGTATACAGAGAAGAATCTTTAATAAAGAATGCCTAGATTTAGTATACATAGCCTGAGTCTTTTATAATATATGTAAATGAAATGAGAAGGGACTAGTGCATAGCCTCTCTCCTACCAGAGATGTTAACCACACTTAGTATGTAAGATGCCCTAGTGCCAAAACACTTAAAAGTATAACGTGGGCATAGTTAGAAACTACAGAATATGAAAGGAGGGCTAAAGCGAGTATATGTAAAGTAAGTAAGTCAATAGAGTAAGAAAAGAAAGCCCAAGCAAAAAAGGCTGAAGTGGGAATCTGAGGATCCTATGAGAAGTGATAAGTGAAAATTAAAATACTCCATGGTATCAATATGATAAGATCCTAGAGAATCAGATGACATAGAACCCACTTTACAGGAAGAGCATAATGTACCTCTGAGTTTAGCCTAAACTATTATGAGCGATGGTCATTGTACTTAGTGAGCATATATTTTACTGTCAGATACAGTGATCTTAAGCTTTGACGTCTCTTAGGGATGGATCGTAGTAAGTCCTAACATAGCATAGTGGGTTGCAGTAGACCCTAATAGGACTTTGAGAAGTCATAGTAGACCCAAGGGTCATAGTAGATCCCACAGAATTACAAAGGACCCACATTTACAATATGATAGTTCTCTAGTAAGATGATGACCTGAGATAGTTTTTACAGATTAGTTAGTCTCAGAGACTAGTACAGTTTTAGTTAGCTTTTGTCTCAAAGACTAGAGATCTCTTGAGTCTAATAGATCATTGCCATAGAGATATGAAAACTTTACTCAAATAGTTAGACCACTGACTAGCTCTCTTGAGAGATGAGTATGGTGTATGGGATGAGAAAAGTAAGAAATTAGCTTTCCAGAGTTAGAGCTAGATAAACCATTACCTATCAGATAGTAGCCCTGACCGAGGGATAAAGAGATCCCTGCATGTTAGCTTATATATTAAGAAAGGGGTTAAGTGCAATTGTTACATGAGGTAAGTGGTACAGTATATCTCCAGTGAGAAAAACTGAGAATAGCTAGCATCTCACCAGAGCTCAACAGTAGTCAGTGGTAGTCGCTCTTCGATGCTAGTATAAGACACATATGTTAGGCCTATCAATACTAAAATAAAGGACTATAAAATGCAACTATAAGTGAGCAAAGAAAGTAAGGAAAGTCCTAGCATATAGAGACAAATGTAGTACTAAATAGAGAAACCGAGATTATTAAAAGTAGAATCTCCTTAAAGGAGCTATAATCCCAATAAGTAATTGAGATGTGAGGCTTGTGATAGAAAGAAATGTGAATTGTAATCACAGGATGAGCTAGTAAAAAAAAACATAGAGATGAACAGTGGATGGTACATTTAAATAAGTAAGCAAACAAATAGAAACCTCTGATGGTTGTAATGATCAGAAAAGATGATGAGATGTTATGAAAAGCCAATGAGAAAGGACATGAAAGATTTGATACAAAATAAGTTACCTCCTAAGATATGTAAATGAGTCTATTGAAAGAAACGTTAACCCCTATGACCGGGTTAAAACTAACCCGATATGATAAGTAAACTCTCCCAAGATTGGCCTCCAGAGTTAGGAATTTCTTTCCCTTATGAAAAGAACTAGCTAGTACGTTATAATAATAGAACTCTCATTAAAAGCTAGTATGAAAATTCCCTAGCTATGAAAAATTAAAATGAGTGAAATCACTAAGAAAAGTGTATAGAGTCAGGAAGATGGGAAAGAAAAGAGCAGTTAGCCAAAAAAGAAAAGAGTAAGAGAAAGTGTACCCTAAATTTTAAGGACAAAATTTATTTAAAGAGGGAGAAATGTAACATCTAGTTTTCTGAAAATGAGAGAAAATGTAAGAAATGTAACATATAGTTTCTCCATCAATGTACAAAATACACCGAATACAAAAGCAAGTCCCCTGAAAATGATGTAGTTAAGGTCCCAAAAAATTTAGGAAGTATTCTAGACTCCTAAAAATGAGAATTCCAAGCTCAGATGGAAAGAAAAATGGAGCTAGAATGAAGAAACGAATCGTGACAAAAAATTAACAAAATGTAAGGGCATTTTCGTCATTTTGAGCAAATTTTGGCATTCACATAGGAGGGTTTTTTTAATGAAAATTTTGAGTTCTTTGGGGTTTTCAGAGGCCCTGAAAACCATAAAAAGCCCAGGGACAGTTAAAACCCTTCTGGTGAACGTTTTCTAACGTCAGTTGACCCAAACTTTGACTGATTCGTTCAAGAAGGTTTTAGTTCCGATTTGAGTGATTCTAAAGGCATTTTACTAAATTGAAAACCTAAATTTTATAATAGAAAAGACTGTTCTAAAAAAGGAGCTAAAACAAGTTAGAAACGAAAATGACAAAAATAAAGGGCAAAATTAGAATTTTTAAAATAGTGAAAGCTTCTTGAACACTCTTTAAGTTTCTTATTTCTTCTCCCCTTCATTTGTGTGACCCATTATGCCTAAAAACTAGAGAAAAAACTAACTTTCTTAGGTGCACCATGAAGGAGAAGAAAGGAGGAGAAAAAGCAAGGAAAAGGTAAGGAATTTTATGGATTTTCATGCTCTTTCTTCTTCCAAACTTATTCCTCTCCTCTTGAGGTTTCTTCCTATGGTTTTATTGAAGTTTTTGGATTCTTTTAGAGGGAAAAACAGAGGAGAAAATTATGATTTAAAGAGAGGAGGCCATGGAAAGTGAGAATCAAACAAGAAAATAAGGAAAAATAAGGTAAATCTTCTATCCTATGGTATCTACTTCCTCCCCCTTCTTCTCCTTGTTTTGCCCCATGTATGTAGCTGTAGTAGAGCTTGAATTTTGGGCAGAATCAAGGGTGAATCTTAGGAATTTAAGGGAGGAGAATAAGAATATGTAAAGAAATCCAAGTAAAAACCATGAATTTGCAAGATAGAAAAGGTAGGGTTTTGATTGCACCATGAACTCTATCATGAACCCTAGCCATATTTTATGATATTTGAGAGTTCATATAGGCTCTTAAGACACTAAGAGAGCTTCCTACATGATTCTCCCATCAAAGGAAGCAAGAAAACTTTATTGATGCCTTATGGAAGCATAGCTTCGGCCAAGGAGAGTTCATGTACCTAGGGAGTATTTTAATTTCTTCCAAGCTTAGTTTTGCATCATGTATGATGGGAGAATATGAGTAAGCCTTAAAAAAATTTTAGAAACCATAGATAGTGAGATGGCTTCATATGTTCCATAATATAGCTTAAAGAAGCAACACCTAGCTAAGCTCCTAGAATTGATTGTGTAATGACTTCAAGAGGTTTAAATGGAGTCAAGAATCATAAATAAATGGATAGAAGGAAGCTAAGATAATGTTTTCTTAAGGTTGATTCATTAAGTGCATTATGGAACCATAAAAGTGCTTTATGAGTTACCTAACTTTTTTAGTGATTGTGTGACCTTAGACTTTGCTTCAAAAGTGTAATTAGCTTTCATATGATGAGTCTAGGCCAAGAAGAATGATCTCCACCTTCTTGGGTGTGTGAGGTCAAAGGAGAGGATTCAAGGCTTAAGGAAAAAGTGTGCAAATACAAACAAGGTAGCTCTCTCCACCTTCTCTCATGCATGATTGCTTGCTTTACTTGTCTTTGAATGTGTGTATATGTATTTCAAACCATGAAAAATGTTTTAGCATGAGTTCTTACTCCATGGTACCATGATGGTGCATTATGTTTTTCAAATGATGTTTAAGATGTTTGCCTTGTTTTGCTTGAGTGTAGTGAGGCCAAGAACCTTTAACCATGGTGAGGATGAGCCAAGAACCCTTAAGATTAGTTAAGACAAAGTAAAGAGTTTCCCAAATGTGAGGTTGACTCCTAAGAGGATGGTTGAGTCCAAGAACCTCTTAAAGAATGGGTGAGGTAAGTCCAAAATTCACAAATAAATGGGTGAGGCTAATCCACTTGCTTGACAAGCCTATGTATGTTATGTATGACTTTTTCAAATGCTAACCCACTTCTTGAATGATTGTATATGTCCATATGCCATGCATGCATTTATTAGACTTGTTTTGCATGCTTTATGTATGATTGAATGGGAGATGAGCTATTGGAATTTTTTGAATCTCATCCCCTTCTCCCCAATGTTCTAATATTCTAGGTAGACTAAGAGAGCAAGGTAATAGAAGCCAACCGCCTTGAAGATGAAAGCTTGACATCAACTTGCATAGTTTTTGTTCTTTAAAGCCATATTGATGTCAAATGATGTAACCCATTGTTGTATATAGTATATGACCTCTTGAACATATGTAATTATGATAATATGTCATGTATAAATAGGAAAATATGATATGTGACCATTAGAATGTGATTTACGTATGTTATGGCATTGTGACTTCTTGAATAGCTTTATGGAAATATGCATAAATAGAAGTGGAGTAGCCAAAGTGAGATACATGGAGTTTGGGACCATTTGGGCAAGCTCACACAAGTCCTAATTATGCTTTTAGACTTGCCCAAGAGGTGCCAAATTCCAAGGAAAGTCATTTAGACATTTTGGTATCTTATTTGGAATCAAAATTGATCATAATAGAATCCTTACTTTTTATCTAAATGAGCTCTTCTTGATCTGAGATTTGGTATACAATTAGGGCTTATTAAGAGCTTTATGGGAAGCAAAAGAATAAAATTTTTAGAGGTCTATAAAATATTTGGTGAATTTTCAAAGTTGGCAAATTTTTTAGTTTTGGTCATGTTCTATTCATTCAAGTTCAAGAATAAAATCGGTCACACAGGGCTCAAATGATGTACAATTGATACAAAATTTTATACAGAGAAACTAGATATTTCCAGTGACTTGTTCCAACTAGAAGCACCTCATTTAGATGTCTAGAGAGGGAGATATGAATTTTCAAAGAATTTGTCTAGTATTAGGAACTCTAGTTGACCTCAGTTATTATTTGATTGATTTTCAAGATTTAGGCATAGCTGAACTGGTTTGGAGTTATTTTTTCCCTCTAGCTAACATATATGGATTTCTATATTGGTATCATTTTCATGTATTGGATTTTTGTGAAATTAATTGAACATTTTTTAAATTTGCTGCAGAATTTTGTGACAGTACCAGTGAAAAGCCTGACCTTTGGACCTTTTTGAATGTCAAACACCTTCTATGATGAATTTTATGGTCTAAACATATTTTTAGAATGAAGTAGAAATGTATAGCTTTCCATAATGGCCAAGAATCCATGATTTTAATTTTTATAGAATTAGGTATGATTTTCCAAAATTTGTGATAGAAATGTGAAAAATCTGGCCAAAAATATATGTATGTATTTCATGCTTCCCTTTGACTTTCATGAGATGTAGGCCACTTTTGATGATGCAAATGAGTTGTATTCATATAATTAAATATGAGAATATGATGTATGAACTCATATGGTCCACGTGACACCGAAAGAAATTTTTATACACGACGCAACGCTCAATTATTCATTATTTTATGTTATTTTCTTTGCTCTTCCATGAGTTACATGATGTGAAGCATGAGAATAGCATGAGATAAGTTAGGAAATTATGGTGTTACACTCTCAACTAACTTTAAGGGTTCTTGGCTAATTTTCATCATGGCTAGAGAGTTCTTGGCTTCTCCATACTCAAGCAAACCAAAACAAACATAATACACATAATTTGAAAACATAATGCATCATCATGGTACCATGGAATAAGAGCTCATGCTAAAACATGTTTCATAGCTTGAAAACACACATACATACATTCACGGACAAGTCAAACATACATTCATACATGAGAGAAGGTGAAGAGAGCTACCTTGCTTGCATTTATACACTTTTTCCTTGAGTCTTGAATCCTCTCCCTTGACCTCATACACCTAAGAAGGTGGAGCTCACTTCTCTTGGCTTAGACACAATTTATGGGAGCCAATTAAGTTCATGGAATCAATTCTAAGGCACAAATCTTCCTCAAATACTAACTTAGTCTATTAACCTCTTTAAGGTTCCAAGAATGCACCTAATGAAGCAACATCCCTTAAATGAGTTCTAGGCTCCATTTTTTCCTTTCAAATATGATTCTTGACTCCTTTTAAACCTCTTGGAGTCATCACACAATTAAAATAAAGAGCCTAATGACATGTTGCTTCTCTATGATTTCTAAATTTTTTTTCAAGGCCTCCACTCATCTTCACTCATCATATATGACTCAAAAATGGACTTGGAACAAATTAAACTATCCCTAGGTATCCCAACTCATCTAGGCTGAGACTATGCATGGTTTTAGCCTTCATGGACTTTGCTTTATTTTCTTGATGGAGGAAGTACATGGAGAGACTTCTAGGAATCTTAGGAGCTCATTTAAACTCTCATTTAGGCATAAAAATTAAGGTATCAAATCAAATTTTACAAGGAGCATATGAAACCCTAGAATTTACATCTTGAATTTCCATGGTTATTTGTTAATTTTCTTTGCATATTCTTAATCTTCACACTCTTTTTTCTAAGAATCACCCTTGGTTTTGCCTAAAAACCAAGCCTTCCTATGACTTCTTGAGTGGGGCAAACCATAGGGAGAAGAGGAGCAAGGGGTAGCAACCATGGAAGAAGAAATTACCCTTGTTTTTCCTCATTTTCTTACTTAAATCTTGTCTTCTTTGGCCTCCTCTCTTCAAATCTGAAATTTTCCCTTAATTTCTCCCTTAAAACAGATTTATAAACTTCATTATAATCATAGGAAATAAAGGAGAATGGAGGAGAAGAGGTTTGGAAAGGAAAATAGCATGAAAAACTACCAAAATTCCATACCTTCAAGCCTTGATTTCTCCTCCTCTTCCTCTTCCTCTTCCTCTTCCTCTTGTGCACCACTCTCCTAGGGTTTCTTCTCTAGTTTAGGGCAGAAAAATACGAGGCTAAGTGAATAGGAGAGTGGGGCACCCTATATATATAGGTAGAGGAAGAATAACTTTTCAAAATTCCTATTTTACCCTTCGTTTTTGGCATTTTTATTTTTAATTTGTTTAGCTCCTTTTTTAGAACCATCTTTCCATTATGAAATTTAGGTTCCCAATTTAGTAAAATGCCTATGAAATCATTCAAATCGGAGTTAAAACCTTCTCGAACGAATCCATTAAAGTTCAAGTACACTAATATTGGAAAACATCCACTAGAGAGGTTTTAACTGTCTTAGGCTTCCCATGATTTTCAATGTCTCTGAGAACTCTAGAGAACTTAAAACTTTCATTTAAAAATTCCTCCTGTGTAAATTCTAAAATTTGCTCAAAATGACAAAAATGCCCTTATATTTCGTCAATCTTTTGTCACAATTCGTTTCTTCATTCTAACTCAATTTTTCTTTCCATCTGAGCCTGGGATTCTCATTTTTAGGAGTCTAGAATACTTCCTAAATTTTTTGAGACCTTAACTAAGTCATTTCGGGGGGCTTCCTTTTGTATCTGGTGAATTTCATTCATTTACAGAAAAATTGTACGTTACGTTTCTCACACTTTCTCTGAATTGAATATTATATTCAAATTATGCATTTAGAGAAGATATTCAAGATAATGAAGTGAACATCTGAGCAGAAGGCCTTGTTGGCCATATTCCAGCTAGAGAAAGAAGTAGATTAATGGTGGAAGAGGATAAAACTAATCATGAGGCCAAAGAACAATTCGATCAATTTGGAGACTTTCTTACATGAATTTTATGAGAAATACTTCCCTAACTCGATTAGGGATGAAAGAGAGTCAAAATTTATTCTACTAAAGCAGACAGAGAATATGTCAATAGATCAGTACATAGCCAAATTCATCAAGCTCTCCAGATACTCCTCTTATCTTCAGAAGTAAGATGATTAGAGATAGAGGGCAGATAAGCCAGAAAAGGGATTGTTGCTTGACATTAGAGACATGGTTATGCCTTAGAGAATTAGAGATTTCAATGCTTTAGTTAAGGTATACAAAGTGATTAGAAGCAATTGAGAAGAATGCAAGTAGTTCTAAAACCCCCTCTTGAGATTAAGAGACCAAGAGAAGAAGACATAGCCATTGGTAGTAACAAGAAAGGTAGTAAAAGGCCATGTAATAGAAAGGGCTTAAATAAAAGAAGGTTTAATCAATCATGCACAAGTAATTCCATCCTAGCAGCATGTAACAAGTGTGGTAAGAATAATGGTGACATACCATGTTTAGCAGGCTAGAATATTTGCTACAAATGTGGAAAGTCGAGACATATGGCTAGAGATTGTCCCTAGTAGAGAAAGGTAGTTCCTGCACTTAGATTGCAAACCTAGGGTAAAGTTTTTATCTTGACACAGAAGGAAGCTATAATACCTTAGTCTCTTAGCTCTTACACAATGGTCCCATTGTTTATCTCAATACATTTCATACATATTGGAGCATAAGTATGATGAATCATATACTTTACATGAAAATAATGCATAAATAATGGTATTAAAGTGTGTTACGTAAAACCTCATTGCTTCATTTTATAATCCATAGACCATGTGAATTTGCCAATATCATTCTCCATCCATAACATATCCACACAAATCATAAAACACATTAAACATCTTAAGAACATCGGTTTTAAGCCACATCCCACAAAATCTATGATTTGCCTGCATTTTGTTGGTGTTACATAGAGCTTTAAAAATTCATCTTAAGCTCTATCGACCCTGTGAACTCCTCAATATCATCCTTTACTCATAATCCATCCATACAAGTCCTAAACATCATAACGCATCACATACAATTTGGATTGGAAGCCCCCACATCAGGAAAATTAAAAGTTACTCTCAGGTCCAGCTTCCAAGTTTTTGACATCAACTTTGAAAAATCATAATTAATTCTAGAAAATTGAAATTAAGTAAATGATACCTTTCTAGAAATCCTTGAATATCAACTACAAGTTAAAAATTAGTCCAAGCCATAAAAACATCAATTGGACCATGAGTGACAATAGAATAAGACTAAAGGTCTAGCTGCCCAAGTTTGCTATCATAGGTTTCTAATATATAACTTCAAAAATTCATAACTAATCCTAAAAAAATCAAAATCAAGCAAAACATACCATTTTGGAAATATGTTGATGTTAACTAGAAACTAAAAATATTTCAAGACCAAACAAAAGCATTACCCTATGAAAATTGATGGAATAGTACCAGATGTCCCTGCTGTGTTATTGGTACTAACCACCAGCTTCAAAAATTCATATCTCCCTCAATATAAATCCAAATGAGGTGATTTTAGTGGTTATAGAAAGCTTATCCTGTCTAATTTATTTCTATAAAATTTCATGTGCATTGGATAACATTTGTCCCTTGGATGACATAGGCGAAAAAACTGATCATATGAATAGTGCTATTACCATTTAAGTAACTTTTTCCCAACTTTAAAAATTCATAATTAATTCTCTAGAGCTCCAAATAATTTGGTCTTAGGCTTTACAAAAAGCTCTAAATAACACATATATTTAGGGCAAATTTTATGGAAAAATTCGTTCATTTGGTTAGTTTGTAACTAAGGGTGCCAAAATAGGCTTTTTAGGCACCAAATGGGGTCAAATTTATACCAAATGCTATTTGACCTTGGCCATGACCTCTTGAGCACGTGAGAATGGTCAAAAACAGAATACAAAACTCGTCCAAGAGGTCTAATTATCCATACATCACAAAACCACTTTCTTACTTGTACATATATACAAGAATTCATAACCCATATTAGGCATAAGAATGTCAAGAACATGCATACTCATTCTTATGGTTCCAAAACCAATACACACATGTTATATTCATGCATTTAAATGTGTTTAAGTGTCTACATATCATATAAAACATATGGTTATATCATTTGGCACCAATATGTGAACAAAATGACTATATAGCAAATTCCTTGTCAAAGTCCTTGGATAAGTGGTGTCTTCCATTCCTTGGCTCACTTGGCTTACCTAGACATAGTTAGACATTAGAGGAAAGAGTAAGATTCTAAGAATCTTCATAGTTTTAACCCTTTCAATCATACATAATAACTATATTTTCAAATCCAAGAATGCATATATAAACATTAAGCTACTAGTAACTATATATAAATTTATTTTCATGTGCAAGAAGCTCATACATATCATACATTGGCTTTCAAGAGCATTGGCTTAGCTTTACCCCCCTTTCCTTAGAACTTTTGGACTTACCTCACCCATTTTCAAGAGACTTTTGACTAAGCCTCACTCTTCTTGAGACTTTTGGCTTTGTCTCACCCAATCTTAGGGAGTTTTGGCTCATCCTTACTTTTGCTAAGAGACTTTTACTTCACTAAGCTCATTCAAGCCATAACATATTCATAAAATACATTTTATGCACATAATGGTGACATGGCATGTAGAAAATAGCTATACACATTTCTCATGATATAAACATACATACACACATCTAAAGATAAAAAAAAGCAACTAAGAATGCATGAGAGAAAGGTTAGAGAGTTACCTTGGAACCAATGCCACACACTTTTCCATTGAAATCTTCCTCCTTCTTCTCGGCCAAGACTTGCTATTAGGTGACCTTTAGTTTCCTTGGCCTAGACACACTAAATGAGGCATATTTAGGTCATGGGAAAGAAGCCTTGACTTCTCTCAAGTGCTATACTATGTTACTTTCTTATATGGTTCCATATAAGACACAATGAAGCAACTCTTAAAATTCATGATCTTGGTTCCCATTTTCTATTCATTCTAGGTCTCTTGACTCCATTTGGACTCCTTGGAGTCATCACATATTCATTTTAAGGAGCCTAGTTATAAGTTGTTTCATAATGTCTCATTATGGAGTCTATACCTCCATCTCACATTGCAAGGCTATCTAAATTTTTTTCAAGGCCTCCTTTGATATTCTTCCATCATATCTAGTCTCATTCTAAGCTTGGAACAAATTAAAACACTTCCTAGGTGCTTGGTATAGCCTAGGCTGAGACATTCTCTTTGTTTAGAGCCCATGGAGTTTGCTTCACTTTCATGAAGGGGATGGCACTTATACAACTTCGTAAAGGTCCAAGGGACTTATACCAAGTCTTACATAAGCTAGAATACCTCTAGAAAAATCAAACTTAAGCATTTGTATTAAAACCCCAAGATTCTCAATCTTGGATTTCATTGCTTCCCATTTGATTCCAATGGACTATTCTTAATGCCCACACTCCTAAAAACTTGTTTCTTTCTTACTAAGGTCAGAATTCATCTCCTCCTAGATGGGCTAGGTTTGACCAAAAATCACCCAAGAGAAAACAACAAAGAGGAAGCAAGACAAGTCATAATTCTTGCCTTACTTGCTAGCTTTCTCAAGGTGCTTTGCTATGCTTCTAAGAGCCCTTGAAGTTGCTATCCTCTCCTTGCTAAACCGGCCACCAACAATGACCAATTAAGGTTTTAAAATGATAAAATAGAAAAGAGAAGGAGTGGAAGAAGTTTAGAGGAGGAAAAGGAGTGAAAAAGTGTGTATTTTCTTACCTTTTCAAGGCTTCTTCTTCTTCCTTTTGCTTCTTTTCTTGTGTGCTCTCTAGGCCAGAGTTTGGTTCTATTTCAACATGCAAGAGACTAGATTAGAGTGGCTAAACAGATTGGAACGTTTTAAGAAGCCTAGGGGTTCATTTTTATAAGTTTTCAACTTTGCAATTTAGTCCCTCGTCTTAGTTTTTACCATTTAGATTCATTTCAACTATTTTTTGAAATCCATCTTTTCCATCATAAAATTTGGATCATTTAATTCATAAAATGGCTTTGGTTTCACCCAAATTGGATTTAAAACTATTTTAAATTGTTTGGTCAAAGTTTTGGCCAACTAACAACCGAAATAACTTACCGGAGATGTTTTAACTGTTTCTGAGATTTTCATAGTTTTCAAAGCCTCCGAGAATCCTGAAAAACTCAAATTTTTTGTTTAAAATCCTATGAGTTTTTCAAATTTTTTAGAAATTATGAAATTACCCTAACTTATTTTGGCAAATTTTCTTAGCTCATTTGACTTTGGTTTTTAGGCATCTTAAGCCTCAAATCCTCATTTTCTATTATTAAAATTTTATCTTAATTTTACTTAGTCTTAAATCATTCATTTTAGGGGACTTGTTATTTATATTTAGTGAGTTCGTGCCTTTACGGAGAAACTAGATGTTACATTTCTCTTCCCTTTAATAAATTTCGTCCTCGAAATTTAGGGGTATAACCTCATCTAGCTTTTCTCGTATTGTCGCTAACTAGCCCTTTCTTTCCCTTTTTCCTAGCTCTATTTACTTTTTCTAGAGACTAAGCTCTTTTAAATTTCTTTTTGCTAGGGAATTTCCGTTACTAGCTTACTATATCTGATTCTTTTTCTCTGTACTATTACTATAAAGCATATAACTTGCTCTTATCATAAGGGAAATTAATGTAACACCACATTCATCTAGCTTTTCCCCATCTCATTTCTAGTTACATTTCCTTGGCATAGCAAGATTCTAAGAAAAATTCAATTAAAATAATGGATTATTTTGTGTTACGTCAGACTTAAAATTTTTGTTTCATGCCTTATGGGTCATTTCAACTCACCCATATCATTCTCTAATTAAATTACATTCATATAACTCAGAACCATCTCAAAATATCACAAGAATCCTAAGTTAGTGGCATATATACACAAAAATCACATGTTCAGTCTTGGGTTCTGTTTCTAAATTTCTGGTGCCAACTTTGGAAATTCATAACTAATTCTAAAAAAAATCAAAATCAAGCACACTATGCCATTCTTGAAAGCTACAGATGTTAAATGTAGGCTAAAAATAAGTTTAGACAAAACATAAATGTTTAGCTATAGAAATTGATGGAACAGTACTAAAGGTACTACTACATTACTGGTACAGTCTCCAAAATTTAAAAATTCATAACTCTCTTCTAAGGCCTCCAAATGAGATGATCTCAGTGATCATGGAAAGCTTACTATGTCTTGTTTATGCTTATAAATTTTCATAAGCATTGGATACCATTTGGCCCTCAGATGATACAAGAAAAAAAAAAGTAACTATATGAACAATAACCATACTAATTAAGCAGCTTTTTGGCAAATTTGAAAATTTATAATTAATTCTCTAGAGATCCAAATAATCTAGTATTTGACTTTTCAAAAATCTCTAGATGAGACTTATATGTATGCCAAATTTTATGGGAAACTTCATCCATTTGGTCATTTTGTAATGTAGGGTTGCATAATGGCATTTTTATGCCTCACAAAGGGTCAATAATGGTCCTTTTGGCTTCTAGCTTTTCCAAGACCACTTGAGCATGTGAGAAAGCATCAAAATAGGCCTCTAACCATCTCTAAAGGGTCTAAATATCCATACATCTCAGAATCACTCTCCCACTTGTCACTATACACAAAGAACTTATATACATGGCATTTCAATGTCAAACATTCCATATCATATCATACATACTTCACATATCCATGTATATACATATATTCAAGAGGTTATACATCATATACATCATAAGGTTACATCATTTGACAACAAAACGGTTACAATAAAGCATTTAGTAAATCTCTTGTCAATCTTCTTGCCTTCAAGCGTGGTGACTTGCATTTTTTTGCTCACATAGTCCACCTAGATATGTTAAGGCAATGGAGAGGGAAGAGTGAGATTTTAGGAATCCCAATAGCTCTTCACCCTTTCAAACATACATGACGGATGCAATTTCAAGTCCAAAAATGCATGCATGACTATCTTGAAATCCATACACATACATGGAACAATTCTCACATTCAAGAAAATATATTCTTCATACATAGGCTTGCCAAGAAAATAGTTTAGTCTCACTCATGTTCCTTGGGACTTTTAGACTTGCCTTACCACTTTTAAGGGACTTTTGATTAAGCCTCACTCTTCTAAAGACTTTTGGCTTTGTCTCACCCACTTTTAGGGACTTTTGACTCATCCTCATCCTTACTAAAGAACTTTTGGTCTCACCAAGTTCATGCAAGCTAAAACACATTTATAAAACATCTTTTAAGAACATATACAAAGCATCATGGCACTATAGCATGTAAACATTGGCTGAAATCATTTTTCAAAGCATAAACATACCTACACCATTCAAAGATAAGAAAACACCCAAAGATGTATGAGAGAAAGGAGAGAGAGCTACCTTGAATGCAAGAACACACTTTTTCCTTTGGATTTTCTTCCTTTCCTTTGGCTAAACACTTACAATAGGGTGGAGCTTGATTCCTTTGGCCTAAACACATCAAACAGGGTCTAATTATACTCTTGAAACAATTTCAAATGCCACACATACTCTAAAAGAACTTAGTTGCTCATATGGTTCAATTATAACTCCATAAAGCACCTAATGAAGTAACACCAAGAATTCATGATCTTAGCTCTATTCTTTCCTTTAATCTCTGATTCTTGACTTCATTTAGACTCATTGGAGCTATCACACAATCACTTTAAGGAGTCTAACTATAAGTTGCTTCTTTAAGTCACATTATGGAACCTACACCTCTATCTCACTTCTTAGGCTTTCTAAAATTTTTCTAAGACTTCCTCTTATCCTCTCCCATCATATATGATGCAACTCTAGGTTTAGAAGGAATTAAAATACTCCTTGGGTGCTTTTTTTCTTCTTAACCAAGACTTAGCCTTCCTTAGCACGAATGGAAGTTGTTTTATTTTCTTTGATGGCAGATGCATGTAGGGGGCTTCCTTGGTGTCTTAGGAACTCATATAAACTCTTAGACACTTTAAATTATAGCTAGAAATCTTCGTAAAAATCAAGGTGCAACTAAAACCCTAGGTTAGACATCTTGCAAATTCATGGTTCTTTCTCTGTTCTCGTTGCATGTTCTTATTTCCTACACTCTAATTTTTATGTTTCACTCTTGGTTTAGTTCAAAACTCATTCCTCCCTTGCTATCTTAGGAGTGGCTGAAACATACATAAAGGAGAATAAGGAAGAGAAAGCATGGAAACAAGAAGTTTACCTTAGTTTTCTAGCTTTCTTAAGAGCCTTTCCTTTGCTTTGGTGCTCCCCATGAAATTCAAACTTCTCCCCTCTGGTTAAGGCTCAAATAGAACCAAATACTTCAACAAAACCATAGGAAAGGAGAGGAGAATAAGGAGAATGAGTTTGCTAAAAGAAGGAGCTTGAATTTCAAGAATTTTCTTACCTTTTCTTAGGTTTTTCTCCTCCCTTGAAGCTCCCTCTTGGTGTGACCTTCTAAACAAAATTCTCCTTCAATCTTAGATAGAACACAAGGTTGGTTAATGAGGGAGAGAAGGGGGATGCACCACTTAAGAAGAAGAATTAAAAATTGTTGCAAGAAAATTCTATATACATCTCATTTTCTTGGCATTTTCGTTTTTGATCCATTTTAGCTCTTTTTTTAGAACTCTATTTTTCATCATAAAATTTAGGTTTTTAGTGTTCTACAATGCTTTTAGAATCACTCAATTTTGAATTAAAACCTTCCCGAATAAAAAGGTTAAAGTTTGAGTCAATCGTCGTTAGAAAACTTACACCAAAGGGATTTTAACTGTCCTAGAGTTACCCATGGTTTTCAGGGCCTTTGAGAACCCCAAAGAGCTTAAATTTTTTATTTAAAAAGCCCTCTTATGTGTATTCTAAAAATTACCTAAAATTACAAAAATGCCATTACGTTTCGCAACTATTTTTTTAAATTTTTTCTAATCATTTTGGCTCTGTTTTCAGGGCACCTCTGGCTTTGGATCTTCATTATTTGAGGTCTAGATTATTACACCAAAGGGATTTTAACTGTCCTGGAGTTACCCATAGTTTTCAGGACCTTTGAAAACCCCAAAGAGCTCAAATTTTTTATTTAAAAAGCCCTCTTATGTGTATTCTAAAAATTAACTAAAATTACAAAAATGCTATTATGTTTCGCAACTATTTTTTTAAATTCTGTTTAATCATTTTAGCTCTATTTTTAGGGTACCTCTGGCTTGGATCTTCATTATTTGAGGTCTAGATTATTACTCTAATTTTATTGGACCTTAAATCATTTTTTCTGGGGGATTTCTTTTTGTATCTAGTGTATTTTGCATATTTACAGAAAAACTGGACATTATGTTTCTCACGTTTACGAAGCGACTGGATGTTACAATTAATCTTTATCATTAGGACATATTCTGATAACTCTGGTCTATGTAATGGGAGAGCATACTATTTTACATCTGATTAGTCTTAACCTGTTCAGAGGGGTTAACTTTCCTGCTTAGTGGACTTATTTGCATATGCCTTTAGAGATAACTCATTTAGTATTAAATCTCCCTTATCATCTTCTAATGGCTTTCTTTAAAGTCTCACTATCTTTTTCTAGTCATTAGCAGCCATCAGAGACTTTTATTGCTTAACTTATTTAAGAATTTAGTCCACTATTTCATTTTACTTTCTTTCTTACTAGCTCATCCCATGGTCATGATTCATATTTCTTTTTGTCATAGGCTTCATACTTTAGCCACAATTGGGATCATGGCCCTTTAAAGAGTTTTTATTCTTGATTGTCTCAATTTCTTTGCCTATTATGATGCTTTCCTCGTTAGGTTTGAACTTTTCTTTACTTTCTTTACTCACTTGAAAGTGAGCACTATTCAGTCTCTCATCTTAATAATTGACTAGTATGACTCTTTAACTTTCATACTAGCATTGAAGAGTAACTACCACTAACTAATACTGAATGCTTGTGGGATGATAACTTTCCTCATAGTCCCAACTACTGGAGACGTGGTCTACCACTTATCCCATCATAAAGAGCTACACCCGATCCCTTTCTAAACACATAGCTCTATCATATAGGGATTTCTCTCTCCCTTGTTCAGGTTTAGTATCTGCTGGGTAAAGGTTCCTTTACTTATAACTCTGGAAAGCTATTTTCTTACTTTCCTCATCCTATATACTATACTCATTTGTCAAAAAGGCCTAGTCAGTGGTCTGACAGTCTGAGTATAACTTTAATATCTCTGATGGCAATAGTCTATCAAACTTAGAAGGTCTCTAGTCTCTGAGATGAAAACTATCTGAAATTATACTATTCTCTGAGAGTAACTGATTTGTAAAAGCTATCTCAGGCTATCATCTTCCCTAAGAACTACTGTGCTATAATAGTAGGCTCTCTATAACTCTGTGGGATCTACTACGATCCCTAAGTCTACTGTGACCTCTCAGAACCACACTATGGTCTATTGTAATCCACTATACGATGCTAAGATCTATCTTTAAGAGATATTAAAGCCTAATATCACTGTATCTAATTGTAAAACACATACTTATCAAGTCCAACAACTACTGCTCATGATCTTTAAGGCTAGCGTAGATATTTATTGTGCTCTTCATGTGAAATGGATTCTGTATCACGTACCTCCTTGTGATCTCATCATAATCATGTTTAGAAGTATTCTAACTTTCACTTAATACTCCCTATGGGATCCTCAGGTTCCCACTTTAAGCTTATTCACTTAGGCTTTCTTCTTTCTTTACTCTTACTGGCTTACTTACTTTATCTTATTAACATACAACTAGGCACACACTTTGCATATTTTCATTCTATCATTTCTCTCATATCCTGCCACTTCTGACTATGCCCATGTTCTGCTTTCAAGTGCCTTAAGCACCAGGGCATCTTACAAATCAAGTGTGACTAACATCTCTTGTAGGATAGAGATCATATACTAGCCCTTTTCTTTCATTTGGTCATATCATAAGGGACTCACACTATGCATACTAAACTCATGTTATTAGACTTTTAACATTCTCATGCTAGTAGCATGTCCTTTGTTCGTCATTATTCTTTATTGGGGATTCCTTTCTGCATACTTTTCTTACGATTTTCATATCAGCGGAATCCCTCAACTTCTCTTTATCTCATATAACACTAGGAAATAGGGAACTCTTTCCCTAATTTCTCACATCATTTACTATTTTATCTTGAAGTCATTTACATTGCCTAATAATCTCTATCTAGGACATCATATCATGATTTATGGATATCCATACCAAGGACAACAGTGCTTACTTAAGCACTTAGCCAAATCTTTATGTCTGTTCTCAGGTATTATGTCTTCAGTTTTATCGTCATCCTATATTCCAAGGTCATCTGTCACTTGTTTATAAATCTATTATTGTTTTGCTCCTTTATGCTCAAGAGTATTTTTTATTTTTCCTGGATTCACCTCTACTTGCTCACTTTTTATAAAATGGGAAAGGTCTAATTCCTCTTATTCTCTTGCTTTATTCTTTTCAATTAAACCATTCCTTTGTAAGAAATTTTATTTCATGTGAACCCCAAAGTATATCTTCTATAAAGCTTTTGGCTTACATTTCATCTTTTATAATGTTAAATCTCACTTTTTTAGGTGGCTTCTGACTTTCTCTAGCTTTCCTGGGAGCACTAAGGTACTACCTACTTGCCTCAACTCCTCTTTACACTCTAGTCAGAGGGCTAGGTCTTTTTTCTACTTAACCTTTTAACTCTCATCTTTAGGAGAATAATCTATTTATTATAGGGTCTTATTAACCCAATTCTGGGTGTACATCATCAATGCCCTAAATTTTCATTACTGGATACTCCACTTAGTGCTCTTACTACTCGTATGCTTCCATATTAAATTAGCCTCATATCAGGGAAGCTCATCTGATCAAGTATGAAATTCTTATCTATCTACCTTTATTGTGCTTCCTCTATTAACTCTCCTCTAGTCACTGCTAAAGTGAGAGTACCTCTTTCTAGATACTCATCTCTCAATACTTCCTTGCTTTCTCATAACTCTGAAATCACCAAACCAGGGGTTTGTCCCTTGAAGAGTTACTGACCACTAGCTGAGTGATCTTTTATCCTACTACATCTTACTTTCTTCTTATTAAATAGGGGAAAACCTTCATATTGTGATCTTTCTAACTATTTTCTCCTTTATGAATTTCTAACATTGAGCTAGTCACCCCTATTTTAGGGTATCACCTTTAAGGTACCCCCTCCTTGTGTAGTCACTACATTCTCTTATACTATTAGCATTAGATCATATCTGTTATAGGTTATGCGACCATCCTATCACCAAGATCCAAGGTCTGATTGACAAGATCTTGTATTTTGCAGTATAAATTTTGAGACCTTATCAACAAGGTTTTCCTAGCAATGAGTATAAGGTCTTTTGACAAGGGGTTATAGCATATAATATGGGGTGGTAAGGCATTTGCTTGCTTATATGATGTATCCTTCCCTTGCATATATACTTACGACATAATCTACAGGTCTTATGCTTATGATATTAGCCCGTTGTTCATTGTCACACAGGGTAGTATCCCCAGGTTGGAGTCAACGCCTGATAGACAGGTCTCTACAATCTTACTACTCTGTGCTTAATATTCTAACTCTAATTGCTACTTAATCTCAAACATTCTCGGGCTAAGTCATAAGCTATGTGAATCTCCTTTCTCAATCTCATGCATTAAGCTTGCTATTCATTCATCACTTACTAATTTTTTGTGATCTTACTAAGTCGGTCATTTACCTCTCTTTCATCATGCTCATACTAGGGACTTTAACTTTATGTGCTTTAATTGACCCCTTAGTAGTTCATTTCTGAAGTTAGCCTGAATATGACTAAAAAGGCCTTCCATATAGCAGCTACACTTCATTATAACCAGATACTTCTTCTCTAGCTACATAAATCAAGGCTAAACTATCTCTATATTCAGCCTACCATCAAGTCTAGAGGGTTCTGCCTCTTACTTATGCATGTGCTACCTAATGGTATATCTAAGCTTTCAGGGTTCTATGGAGTGTTGCCTATAGACTCTAGTCTCTAGCTTGAGGGAATAATTTTCTAAGCTCTGTAGTTTATCTAGACATTTGAGTGTCGTGGTTAGGGGAGTAATTCTTTCA